>JAQQRF010000974.1:0-53043 GCA_030523145.1 Trissolcus brochymenae
TGTTGGATGACAGATGGCAAGATCTACTTTAGGAAAACTGAGAATGGTAGACCTTTTTCTTATTCTGCAAAAATTGCTCGTGGTAATGCTGAAGAAATGAATATCACTCCTTCTGATGCGTCAACTGAGACAGCCTGACAAACATGCTCTAGAGCAATCACTCCCTCCGTAACCACATCTACAATTCTGATTGGTCATTTTAATGCTCAATCATTGCGGAATCCGGCTCATTTGTATACTTTCCGGGAGCACTTCACGGCTACTAATTATCATGTTATCTCAGAAACCTGGCTTCATCAAGGTATATCTGATCCTTCTGTTGAACTTCCAGGATTTACATTATATCGCCGTGATAGAAATACTTCTGGATTTGGAGATGTTGCTCTCTACATTGAGAACAACCTGTTAGTGGAAACTTTGCTGTGTTCGAGCGCAGATGTTCCTGAGCCCAGTGAATATCTTTTTGTTCAGATCCGATCGCATTCAGATGTACTCATTGTTGGTGTTGTATATAGGCCACCCAATCCTAAAGTACCCAGCTGTCTGGTTTCTCATCTGGAACAACTCCTTGACAGACGTGGAGCAATTGTGTTACTAGGTGATCTTAACATCAACATTGCACGTGACTATTTCCTAGCCAATTACCTATCCCATGTTGTTAATAGTCTTGGCCTTAATATTCTTCACCTGAACCCGACCCATCACACTTCCACCTCTCACTCCACGATAGACCACTGCATTGTTGATGATCTAGAGAGGGTAGCTCGTCATGGTCAATCCGGATTTCCTTTTTTATCGGGACATGAGATCATCAGTGTTGAGATCCTCTTTGAGGTGAGCATAGGTGGGAAAGATCGGGTATCTTATCGCGATATGAAGGGTTTCAGGGAAGAGATTTTGTTAACTTGATCTCAAATGCAATCTTGGAAGTCTCTCTGCCGTCAATGGATTTGAATAATCTCATCATGAAAATGAATGAGATACTCCTCAACGGTATGAATGAGTTAGCCCCTGTTAAATCGTTCCACCCTAGTAGAAACCCTAAACGAAATGCAGTTAACAGTCTCGTTAGAGCTGCCAAACTGAGCTATAATCTGCAATCACTGTCTTCTATTGCAGATCCAGGTAAGCTTTGGAGAGAGTTGAGGCGATTGGGTATAGTTCGAGACAAAAGAGGTGACGTGACGTTGTCACTTTCTCTGGACGAGATCAACAACTTCTTTGTAGACTCAGTGACAGATCTTGCGCTTGCCCTCTCACCTCTTAGAGCTGTGAATGAAACTAATGTACCCGAGAGTCAGGAGAACTTCTGTTTCAGCCCAGTGTCGGAATCTGATTTGGAGACAGCTCTGCGGACTCAGTCTTCGAATGAGAGGGGCCAAGATGAAATCCCCATTAGCTATATCAAAACAGCGCTTCCTGCAATCAAAGATCTCTTGTTATATCTTGTGAACCAATCTCTCCAATTGGCATCTTTTCCGACCATTTGGAAAACCTCTTTATAATGCCAATAAAGAAGACCCCAGAACCTAAGGGCCCAGTGGATTATAGACCGATTTCCTTGTTGTGTTTGCTCTCTAAGGTACTCGAAAAATTAGCCTATGACCAACTGATAGGCTATATTGGTCACAGGAATTTACTGGACTCGTTCCAATCTGGTTTTAGAAGATTTCACTCCACCCAATCTGTCTTGCTTCGACTTCTGGACGACATTAGGTTGGCAGTAGATGATCGCAAACTTACTATCCTAGTATTATTTGATTTTTCGAAGGCCTTCGACCTGGTGGACCATGATATCATTCTGTTCAAGCTGAGAAATCTGGGTTGTAGTCAAATGGTTTCAGTCCTATCTTTCGGATCGTGATCAGATGGTGATTGACCGTGACAGGCAGACCTCGAGCAGAAGACATGTTCGCTATGGCGTACCCCAAGGTTCAGTTCTCGGTCCATTGCTGTTTGCTATAATGATCAATGATATTGCCAGTGTACTCTTATTCAGCAAGCATTTGCTGTATGCTGACGATCTGCAGATATATGCTCACTGTGAGCTTCATCTGCTACTGGAGACCTTGAGCTCATTACAGACAGACATCGATCGAATCCAGCAATGGGCTAGATCAAATGGATTGATCCTGAATGAGGGGAAAATCAAGTGCATGATTTTGGGCTCTGGTCACTTCATTGACAAAATTGAGTTGAAGGCCCTGCCCAAACTGAGACTTTAGGGAGAAAAACCTGGGCCTTCACATAGATTCAAAACTCGACTGGAAGCTGCAAGTTGAGCATGTCTGTGCTGTGTTCAGGAACACTGTGAGACAACTCCGATTCAATTCTGGCTCGTTAGATCGTCATCTAAGATCTAAACTGGTAACTTCCCTGATATTCCCAGTCTTCGATTATTGCTGCGCTGCCCTAACGAACATCTCCCAGGAATCAAATAACGAGCTGCAAAAAGCACTGAACGCGTGTGTCAGGTTTGTGGTAAGGTCTCGGTATGGTGAGCATATGACACCATACCTGAACCGACTTCAATGGCTCTCCATAGCAAATCGTAGACGCTATTTCGTGGGAATAAATGTCTTCAATGTTGTTCATAATCACTGTCCAGCTTATCTCAGAGATCAATTCTTCCTCAGAGAATCTTCTTACCAGAATCGTTTGCGATCTGCTGCCGATCCCCTCGCACTGAATATACCATATGCCAAAACTGAATTCTACAAAAAATCTTTTTTGATTTCTGGAAGTGAATTCTGGAATGAACTCCCTATTAGCATACGTCAGGCTGTCTCTGTTGACCTCTTCAAGGTAGATCTTCGTACGCATCTCTTGAGGTTGCAAACCTCGTAATTTCTACGATTCTGTTTTCTTTGGGTACGTTACGCCCTGATATTTTGCAATACGTGTGCTGTTTGCACATCTAGTCTTATACGATATAGTTTTCACTAATTTGTATTTTTGTATTTTGTGTATCATAAATCTTTCTTCAAATGCCTATGAATATGAATATGCTAATGTTTTGTTACTTTCTATCATATGTCTATACTTTTTGATTGTTACACCTTAAATTGTTATGTTGAGAGCGCTGATAAACTATAAATTGTTATAAAACTCAAAATGTGTGTTGCTCTAGAGGCCTTAGGCCTAGAGCGTAATAAAGCAATCAATCAATCAATCTCTCTTGGCTCATGATCGACCGGAAAAATTGCTCCGACGATCTACACCAGCGGCCACTTTAATGTCTCGTAATGAGACGCTACGTGGTGCATGTGAAACACAACCCGACGCAGCCTTGTCATTCCGTATTTCGGACAAACAAAAATGCCCGACACACAAATGCCGGCGGTTGTAATTACATGCAACTTCGGGACATATTTTATCTCGCTACTTTTTTTTCTTTCTTCTTTATTCACTTATGATTTCTGACAATTGTTGCAAGTTGGCGCAGCATGCAGTGAATTTTATCAGCAGCGAAAAACCGGTTTGTTACATCTGCTTACAAAAATGAACAATGGATTGATCAGTTTTGAATAAATAAAATCTAATAATGCAAAAATTTGAAATATTAGACTTTGAAATACAAGACTATGCGCCTATTATAGTGAGTTAGCCCTAATTCGGGCTGAATCAGCTCTGAATCTGTTCTGATCCGACGGAAATAGTTGCGGTGAAGAAAAAAAATGCTGCACCGCCACAACATGTCCATTCTTTCATTCTTTTATAAAGCATGTTTGCCCCTGGTGAAAACAAAACAAATGAATAGATTTTTGTTGCTCAAATTGATTTGTCGCATAACTGTGAATATTCAGATAGGAAAAGTATACGCTCTGATAAGCAAAAACATTATCACGAAGGACGATTCAAAATACAAGAGCTCGCGAGTAAACAAAATTGTTTTGATAACTGCGACGTCTGCCAATCATCAAGCCGAGAGGATTGTCACTTGCAAAATGATTTTGATATCAAGTGTCATTTTGATAAGAGGAATGTGATTGGACGTCAGCGTGCGTGACAAGTCTGATAACAAAATTTCAGCTGGATGATAAATGCGAGCTCGGCTTTGAAATGAGTGCGACGGTGTCGGCGGCAACAGACGACTTCCGGTTTACCTTTCTCGTCTAGCCAGAAAGGATATAACTTATTCAGACACTGCTATACCGTAGACATAATATATGCGATTTTCTGTTTCACCACGTGGCTTTCAACTAACTCTCTATTTTCAACTTTTTGTTTTTTGTTTTTTTCATTTCACTGAGAAAAATCTGTTCGGTTAAAATAACCGAGAATAATAGTTGATTATTGTAATCAACTATTGAAATTAATTAATATAACTGAAACCGTCGGTAGTAAGAGGTACTGTGAAAATCAGTTAACACAACTACATGGCAGGGTTATAACTGGCAATATTCAGTTAAAATAGCAGATAAAAGTTGTTAAATATATTATAATCAACATATTGTGTTATAAATGAAATTGATCGACGAAAATACTAAATTGTTATTTCATCATAATTTATATCAATTGAATTAAATTGATTAAATTCAAAAATTTATTTTATTCTATCAGATATAGTTGATTAAGCTGTCGAAAAAAAACAATCTAAAATATTCAATTCAATTTCAAATGTTTTTACAGTTAGGTTTACTAACATTTTCAGTTGCATTTACTGATTATGTCAGTAGAACCTCTACCCAACTGTTTTAGTTAGTTAAATTTACCGAAAGTTATCGTTCAATTTTTTCAGTGTTTCTTTTTCATCAACATTTTCCCATTCATTCAAATTACAACAATGAATTAAAAAATCTTACTTTTTTACAACAATTAAATTTTTCACGTTTATGGATCCAATTCTTGTTGATAAAAGGAAGATAGAAATAAATTGGAGCATTTTTTTTCTTTATAATTGCACCAGATTGGTTTTGAACTTTTGATTCACAGCTTTTTGGATCGCAAAAATGATTCACGCGGGCACAGTCACGCGAAAAGCTTGAACTTAGTTTGTTGATGTCGGCTCTGAAAGGACGCAGAATTTTATAAGGAGCGCCGCGGCATAATCATCAAAGAACTCTCCTCAGCTCCCTTAACGGAGATGCGCGCAGAACAGGAAATTTGCTCGTCAACAGAGAAAGAGCAGTCTCGTGAAGTTGCGTCGACTCGATTATATATATGTTTCTATTATGCCTATTGTAAAACGAGAGAACTCGTTACATTGCGACAGTCGATTTTTCGTCGAAATTCTATGCTTGTTAGATCCCCGGGAACAACTGTTCTTAAATCTTCCGGCTGAGGGTCCAAATGTCTCTCTGTTCCTGGAAACTTGCCTCAAAATTATCAAAATTATCATTTTTTTCTTTTTTTTTTTTTCATTTTTCAAATTCAATTTTATCCCTTCAGACATTTTATTCAAGCACTTTTATTAATATTAATTTTAGAACAAAAACTTGTCTATTGTTTTTTGTTTGGTTGCCATTTTGATGTATCATGTAAAAAATGTGAATCTCGTTGAAAGTTGAACGAACAAGTTAAAAACGGCGTGATGAATTGGACGGTCGCGGGCAGCGTTTTTCTGGTTGCCTGATGGGAAAGCCGTGGGGCTTTTTTCCTTGACTGACAATGCGAAGGTGGAGTCTCATTAGTTCAAAAACGGGGGCGACTTTTGTCGATGACTATGCGCGGGACCACCTCCTGATTTTATGGAAAACCAAGACGAAACGCGCCGTTAACGGATAAAATGAAGAAGAAAACGGGCGGCTGCTGTGTTGTTGTTGTTTGTCGGACTGTAACTTTGAAAGGACTGGAATGCGAGGGATTTTTTTAGCGGCGAGACTTCTCCGCCGTAGAGAAGGACGCGGCACAAAGTATCCGATACTCGAAAATCATTGCAAACTGGCTGGGAATTTTTATTGCCTATCATTCTTTTCTCTCTTTTTTTATTAACCTTTTTTTTCTCTCTCTCTACTCTTCCACTATTTCAACAATTAAGAAATATCTAATTAATTTCATTAAATAATGGAAGAAGAGCCAAATAAACTATTTTTAAATTTATTTTGAATTAAGAGAACTCCCTCAAGGACGAAAATATATTTGTTAAAGTATATTTTAATTTATATAACTTATTTTAATATAATATATAACGCTTTTGATAAATACATTATATATAAAATATATTTTGATTTATATTTCCTTAATTTATATAATGAAATTTATAAACAATATATAAACCAGATATCATGCTTATTGCTGGAAGTATATTTTATGAAGGAAAAAGATATATTATTTATATTTTCAAAATATATTTTCGCCCGTGAGGGCTATTTCAAATAAAAAAACAAACTGCTTGTATTGTTTTATACAATTTTCTTTTAAAATAATTTCGTCAAAGATTAAACCAAATATTTTTGTGTACTTCTATTTCCGTGTTTGACAAAAAATATTGTATCAACTTCAACATTAATTACTGCTTTTAATCATGTGGTGTCTTTGCGCAGGCATTAAATCTTGCGCTCAAGTCTGATGTTATATTATGCAGCTAACTTCAAAGGTTTATCTCACTAACTGTTTCTAAAGGGAGGAATGAGGATGAAATGCGAATTTACAAAACATCAATAAACTCAATCGATAAATGTTGGCATTTTCAGTGTCTTGTCTACCGCAACAGTCACTTGATACTGTTTGAAACGAAAATTCACCAAAAGTAATTTTGTTAATCATATTTTTAATTTATAACTTTTTATAATTTGTATCATTTTAAATTGTATTAGTTTGTTTGTGTTTGTCCTCAAAACTGGATAAACCGTGTTATCTAGCCCAAACGATTAACTTCGGAGTCTATCGAGAAAACCATTAAAGTATTTATGGTTACGTAACAAGTACGCGGCGTCGATGCGGAATTTCAGCGATTGATTTATCGGCGATGAAAAAGGAAAGATATAGCGGGGCAATAAAAGAGTGATTAAAAACGAGAAGACTTAATGGGACAATAAAATTTCCCGGCAATGAAATAAAAAAAAGGAAGAGAGACACAACTTGGCGCCAAAAAACGAGAGGTCGATTGATAAAGCCGATAGCGCACGCTATTCGAGTGTCGTCGCACTTTGATGCCACGTTGATGTTCAAATCCTGCCAACTAACTGAATAAATCAGATACGACAAGATTTGTAATACTCGTTCAAACTCATTTCGAAAAAAAAAGAAAACCGAAAATCAAATTATGAAACTTTATTTTAAAATAAGTACCATTTTCCCCACTTTAATAATAATAATAACTGTGAAGATTAGGTTGCACTTGACTAACGTGCACGTTCGACTTGTAGAGAAAAATATGCGGATGAGCGGTGTTTAGGCTCGGATTTGTTATAAAATAGAGGTGGGGTGAGTTAGACGCGGTAATGGAGCACCTCTAGCGTTGCCGTTTAATTGAAGGGGTGCAGAGAGCAAGTAGGGACGCGACACCCTCGAGAGGATGGGCTGATTTCATCATTATTATTATTATTATTATTTGACCCTTATATGGAAGCGGCGCGCGGCTGCATCAAACGCTTTAAACCGGTCATGTTTTCATGCGTCCAGAATTGCCTCTTTGAGAAAATATTCTGCGAATTCCTCTTTCTCCCTTCTGTAATTCAACGTTACCGCTTGGATTCGCGTTTTCCATTGACAATAAAGACGTTCCCTTAAGGGGAATCGAACCCTCGTCTCCAGTCCGTTTACACTTGACATAAAAGCAATCACCGAACTCATTTTGTGGCCAGTTTGGATTCAATTTTACGCCTATTCAATAACACACATGTGCCACGGGGAATCAAAAAATCAATTCTCTACAATGTTCGTTCGACTTGAAATGCTTCTGTTGTCTTACTTTTTTTATTTCAAGAGAACATATAGTTTAACAAGTGTTGCTGTTACTTTTGCCTGAAGTTGACTTTCCCCCCTCTTAATGAGAAAACGGAAATGAAAGAGCGGCAGACTAGCGGGATGTTTTACACGTTATTTCTGAATAATCTGAGTCTCAATCTAGGACGCTTGTTTTTTTATTTTCATTGTACTTATTGTCAGATAAATCATCCAGACGTGGGTCTCGAATTTGAATGTGAAACAACACTCTTTTGCAAATGATTATTATTATTCTCTGTATTTTGACATCGGCCGGCATGAAAATTATGGAGCCCATGATGAGACGAGCTCGTTTTCGTCTGACGATTAGCATATTTTTGTACGCTTGTTTATGCAAAAGCAAAGTTTCATAGAAAAGGGATGCCTTTTCTTGAGTCAAAAGAAAACAAAAAATGAAACAAAATTATACTGATTTCATGACAAGTGCTGAAATTTTAGTTCCAAGTGGAGAGAGAGATATGATATGAACGTGGAAACCGCATGTCCAAGTTCGAAAGCAAGACCAGCAAAATAATAATAATAAACGAAAGAAAGAAAGAAAGAAAAAAGCGCGCAACCTATTAAAAGTGCCGGCGCGCAATTTAAACTCCGCGGCGCTAAATTTAAACCGACGCATCTCCCGCTGAAAAGAGGAGCGCAACGTTTGAGTCGGATAAGCAAGAAAGAGGGCAAAAACAACGTCAAAACCTCAACGGGAGAGCAAAAAGTGAGCGAACGTAACTGCAGGGAAAAAAAGAAACGAGGAGCAAGGCAATGCGAAAAGAGGGAAAAAGATGAAAGTAGAAGGAAAGAGAAGGAGAAGAAAGAATAAGAGAAATGGAAAAGGCGAAAAAGTATATATACGGCGGGAAAAAAGGAGCTGCCGGATGATATCCGTGCCAGATTTTTAGTGTGTCACGGCAGCTGCAGAGGAAATCGGCACGAGAAAACGAAAAATGCAGCTGGTGGAAGATGGAAATGTATAAAAGCAAGATGATGATGAGCATCATATTCGTATGCAATGATTATTACCAGAAAAAGGTTTGTAGCCCGCGAGGAACCTTGCTCGCCACCACTTGACCAATCCGATAGCCATGGGATGTTCATACGCGCGCGCACGCACACTCGCACAACAAAGGACTTTGCACGCACGCTCTCGGCCGCTGCCGCTTGTGTCCAGGCCGTTTGCCAAGCACGAGTGCTCCTCTACGGCCACGACGAGTTCGCGATTCTTCTTCGCTGGTGCGCTAAAGCGGCGACCGTTCCTACGGACATTCCAGCGCTGTTATATTGGTCCTGTTTACTCAGCCTTCGCTCAGCGGCACTCTTTTCTCTTTGATCTGCCACAGGCCGCCGCCGTCATTATTCACTCGTCGAGCTATCCAATCGTGCGCGCACGCACACCACTACTACTACTACTACTACTACCACCACCACCACCACCACCACTACGACAATCCTCTTTCTCTCTCTGCTGCTGCTGCCGCCGCCGCTGCTGTTGCTGCTGCTTTCGCTGCTGCTGTTGCTGCTGTTGCTCTCCAGCACTTTCAACACCTATATCGTGCACAATTAAACGATAACCAAAAATCTTGTTCTAAAAATTGGAGCTGCCTCAAGTTGTTGTTTTGTCGTGTGGTCCTGCGATTTCGATCCTGGCTGAGATGTTGTCCTGCGCGCCGGAAGTGAACGAGGCACACACAGATCTGCGAACCGGTCGCACACGTTCAAATGCTGCAGCAAGCACGCTCGTACTTTGACTGCGACGCGAGTTGCAAGCACGTTCTTCTTCGTGACGCTCCCACCACTGAGCCCATCGTCGACTCCCCCACTGGCGTCGTCAGTAGTGTGGACTGCTCGAAAAGTGCCTGAGCACTCGGCTCTTCAGCCAGCTGACAAAACCAGAAACCATACCAAGAACCACTAAAAACAAGTCATTCGGATTATTCTTCGTTTCAAAATTGTCAAATGATATTTATTGTTTTGCACTTTACCTGATGGAATGATGGAAAACGTGCATTTCAAACATGCCTTGTTATCAAGAATAACTTCCCATTATGCTAATTAATTGCAACTGAAAAATGCACTTATTTGCGTGAAACCGCAGTTACATTTACATAATATCTCCCAACTTTTCTGTTTCCTATATCCGACATTGCCTGATGTGCTTCTTCCAATTCCCCCTGAAAAAAATTTGAAATATTACTAATAAGATTAGTTGCAAAAAAAGGCTTCATTTAAATAATAATAATAATAAATCATTCAAGCCAAACGTTTTGGATTGAAAATAAATGCATAAATATTTGTATTGAGCTTGAAAAGTTGTACGGCCCTGCTCCACTTGGACCCAACGATCTTTACGATGCACATTTAAAAAGTTGAAACATTTCATTCAAGTCAGTAGTTTTATTTTATTGCAATCTTCTTATCAATAGCGTTTTGCGATCACCACAGATATACATCCAGGCCATCGCTTGACGAATCGCCCGTGAGTAGTCAATGCACCACGAGAAGTAACGTTTTTTTTTTTTGAATTCCGCTCAAATGAAAATGATGAAAGCGAAAAATGTTGACGATATTTTTTTAACGGCAACACATTTTGTAGCTTTCATCTTTCTGGTTTTTGTGGTACTTTTTGTTCGTTGATTGTTGGTGGAGTAGAAACAAAGTGTATTGCATCCTGTGCGTTTTTGTGTGTTTCAGTAGCGATCACTGGCGAACGCACAAAGCGTGGATCCTCCCTTTGAAGAAGCTCCCGTTAAAGCCAGTCTCTGTGAAGCATAAAAGCTCTCTCGCGAGGAGCTTGTTTCACGCAACATGTCGCATTCATGACAGTTACGCGACGCCTCTATATTTTCCTCTGAAGTACACCGCTAGCCAGATAATAGAGAGCGGTAATACTTGATTTAGTCGTGAATCCAAATCCAAATCCTACTGTCGGCTTTTTTCTTCTGAAAGAAGCACATTTTAAAATCAGTGAGATGATTCAGAAAGAAAATTATTGCTCACCAAAACAAAAATGATTCTAATCAATTTTTTCCCTCGGCTAACAAATTAATTGACATTGGTTGTTATACTTATGTTCCCCACTCCGATCTCTTAATTTCAAGCAATGAGCATAAATCGTGAAAATGAAGTACCCTCATGATGGTTGTATAAATTTGTGTCGTATTTTTTTATCCCTGATCTGAATAAAAATCGAGGTGTCCGATTCGGGCACTAATATACCGTTTTACTTTCAGCGACGGTTCTTTGATGTTTTTTTAAGTTTCCTCCTCTCTCTCTCTCTACATATATATATATATATATTTCTTTCTTTTTTTCTTTCTCTCTCGGCTTTTCACTATTTGAATGTGCCATAAAATATATTATATAAGCACACTGTCTCTTCGGGATCGTGCATTTTAATCAATCGACAATAAAACAAAAAGTAAGGAAAAAATGAGGCTCTAAATGTGATATTATTTGAACTGTGACAAATTGTCTCGGTTTTGGATAAGAGAAAACGAAATGGAACAGGGGAAGAAAAAAGGGTAGGCCAAAGGCATCGTTTTGGAAGTCTCGCGATGCGCTAATACATTTATCGCGACGGTGAATTAAGAGAGGGGGCATCGTAAATGTTTACGCCATCACTGTGAGCCAGTGGTCGGTCCCCTCGGCCAGGCTCAGCTCGGCTTTATCCGACAAGCTATGCCGTAGCCTGGCTTTGCCACGCCATCCTCCAGCCGTAGCGTAGTGGTTAGTTGTTGTTTCTTTTCTTTATTCCTTTGTCGGAAAGTCGGCGGCGAGTCTCGTTTTTGAGCCCAAGAGAGAGGGACAGAGAGGACCGAAGGGAAAACAGAGACCAACCGATTGGGAGGCTATGGGTGGGGCGACAGAGACGGAGGAACCTGATCGGCGCGAGAGTGGAAATAAAAGGAAAAGGACACATCTGGCCGGGAGGTGAAAATAAAAAGGACCCGAAAACGACGTAAGAGCGAACTCGCCGATGGCTTATCGCTGATGCCATCTCGAATCGAGGAGTTATCTGTTGCAATGCCGCTACGAAAAATAAAAACCCACCCGAGGGAAAACTTATCGCTTATTCTGCGCAATTCTCATATTTGCACTTCTTTTCGTTGTAGTTTTGCATATCACATAGATCAGAGTGACTCAACAGAAAAACAAAAAATTGTTCGCAAACGCGCGATGGCTCGCGAATTTAAGAGTTACAATAGAGCCGAACAAAAAAGAGACGTGAAATTACATGACGAAACCAGCCGCGCTTTTCGGCACGAATAAAACCAAAGGAGAGCGAGCAGCAATATCGATATACTAATAGCAGCAAATCATTAACACGAAAAAGTCTATGATTTCGCCCTCGCTTTCTTAGTCCGAACAATAATTACCCGGCGAAAAAATATCGCACGCAGCGGTCACTCTTATGTTGGCTCCGGTGTTTCTCAAGCCGGATCACGTCTGCCGCCGTTACATCCGTGAGCGGCAAGAAAGAAAAAAAAAAGAAAGGAAAAAGACACGAAATGAAACGAATTAGCCATATGCCATTTTTGCAGTAAAAAGCCGGTTGTTGGGATTGCAATTTTTCTGCCGCGATGAAATGTGCGGCGCAATTAGGCGGTTAACGAAGTTACGTAGAATATTAAAATTGCATTGCGAGTTCATGTGGCTCTTTTATTGTAACACCTTGCAGTCAAGAAGCGGCGACCCTTGGCAGATCCATCGAGCGTGCAATGCAACTGAAACAATTAAAATTTCACTTCGAAATCATTTTTAATTTTCGACACAACTTTTGTTAACTTATAATAGATTTGATTCAAGTTGAGAAAGAAAGTGAAATAAAGTGACAGTTTATAAAAGGTTTGTGTCATCACAGTCAAGTCCGGATAGAATTGTTGAAAAAGTATGAAAATCAGAGAGAGAGAGAATGAATAACTTATTGGTCGCGAGGTAAAAGACAGTGAATAGGCGCGGGTAATTAAATCGGAATCGATAAAGATAACCGGATGAAATTTATTGCGTGGCACTACGGCCTGTCGAGCTGGATACAAGCAAGGCTATAATACAGTTTTAGCGCGCCGCGAGCCTCTCGTAGTTGGCGTATAGTCGGCTTTACCGGTGCTTCATTCTCTGCGGTTTGACAGCGCGCGCACCAATAGCGGCCGCGGCGCAGAGAGGTGCGGTGCGAGAGACGTGCCGGAAAAGGCACGGCCTATTCTTTCTCTCTCTCTCTCTCTCTCTCTCTCTCTCTCTCTCTCTCTCTCTCTCTCTCTCTCTCTCTCTTGCAGCCAGGGGGAGCAAACCGTCGGCGGCACGTTTCTCTCTCTCTCTCTCTCTCTTGCAGCCAGGGGGAGCAAACCGTCGGCGGCACGTTTGATCTCCGCCGCGGGCGCCGACAAAGCGTCCGTCTGCTGCTTGCCTCTACTCACGAGCGCGTAATAGACAGAGAGGACCATAGACAAGGACGTAGCATCGAAAACCACACCAGCAACGACGCGTCGCATCAATTATTCCGTTCCTTGGACCGAATTCGATCAACAAAACCAGACCCTGCAAAATCATTGTAACAGCAATTAAAAACAGATTCAAATATTAGTTGAATTTGAGCTTAATTTTAAGTACATTTTTCTTTTCCAAAATCCACAAATTTTAAACCAAACTTTCCACGCGATGCGAATCAACAATCAAAACGTAACTATGAAAGGCATTATTATCTCAAGGGTCGCCGCCAAAAGAGCCCTATAATCAACCCTTCTTTGGACGCCTTGTTTTTCTCCAACAATTGTGCAAAAAACTGCAAAACAAAAAGAACGACTTTTGTAAATGTTCAGTGCACATGAAATTAGTTAACCAAATTTTGTAAGCTTAGGCTAATCGGGATTTTAAAATGCAACGGACAATATTGTTCGCTTGATTTTGTCATCAAAATTTTATATCATTGATAATTTTGTATTATTATATACATATATATTTAGAGGCCAATTGGTACCAAAAACTAATTACACTTTTTGTTTTATATATATATATTGTGGGAAATTGGAAAATGGGTAATGGTTGTGAGTGTGCGTGGGTGGGGCAAGGGTCGAAGAATGAGAAAGGGAAAAGGGTCCAGACTCAGGTCAAGACAAAGGGTCCAGACTCAGGTCAAGACCCCCTGTTGTTAGTTAGTTAGTTGGTTAGCATCGGGTTAGAGAGTACCAGGCTAGTTATCGAAAAGAGTAGAAGTATTTGTAAGAGAGTATGACGTAATAAAGTTATTAAAAAGGACACGCGGTGTTTATCGAATCATGAGATTTTATATATATATATATATATATATATATATATATATCGGTGCCGGAATCGGACACCTCGATTTTTATTCAGATCAGGGATAAAAAAATACGACACAAATTTATACAACCATCATGAGGGTACTTCATTTTCATATATATATATATATATATATATATATATATATATATATATATATATATATTTATATATGTTATGTATATATTTTTACATAAAATATTTGTTATGAATCGTAAGATTGTTTACAATAAACTTTTGGGCTTTCTGAACGTTTTTCTATAAAAAACAATCGGCGAATGAAAATTCCAACAGACAAACATTGTTCTGTTATCATTCATAGTCATCTATATTGCCATCACATCCGGTGTGTTATGCCTATACGAATCTTGAATTACAATATAAAAGATCAATATTTCAGATGTCCTTTTTTGCATGATGAATGTTATTGTTATTTGATTTAATTATAAAAAAATTGAAAGTTGGTCAGAAAAATTAAATAAAGTTCAATCTACAGATTGATGACCTACACTTGATTGATGGCCATTTGACAAAAAATATTAAAATTTGACCGACTTTGATAAACGAAATTGAGTCATTCTTTTTTTTTGTTGGTTTATTCTTTGTCGAGTTTAAGGTGAAAGATTTCATTGAATTGTAAAATACTTGGAATCAAAATTGACTGTTTATTGACAGAAGAACCATAAAAAACCATTAGAAATTATCTGAGTCATCGCAGATCGTAGGATTTGGTATCATTAATAAGAAATAATATATTTTCCTTTTATAATGAGCTCGTTATTGTATTAACCTATATTGCTACCTGTTCTACATCTTGAAATTGTAGAATTAAAAATAATTCTTGATATTTGCCTTTTTGAAGCTTACAGAAAATAATAACAAAAGAACCAACATTATAAAACAGAAAATGATTGTTATTTCGATTGTTCGTTTACTTTTTGTGCATAAACAAAAGCATCTTCTTCTTTTTGTTTTTAAATGGCAAAAAAACCGGAGTTGCCCTGCTCTGTTCAAAACAAAAACATTTGAAGTAAATAAATTGTGGCAAGCAGAAACACATGTGGTCTAGTGACTGTGTTTACCTGATAGAAAAAAAAATTTGTTGTATATCAGGTGGCAGCACCGTATTAGAGTACGCGCGTGTACCAACCGAGCAAGGAAGTTTGGTTCACGTGATTAGCGTGGCGCGCGCGCTCTTCGACGACAGGCTCAAGACAGGATAACGAGAAGAGACGAAAAAGAGCACTGGGGGAATGCAACTCCGGCGTGGAAGTCGAGAAAATGCGAGGCGTCAAGTGGACGGACAAATCAATTTGATGGGCGCGAAGTGAATTGAAGATGTCGTGAGTTGAAACGTCAACATGGGGAACAAGTGCAGTTGCTGTGCGTACTCGAGCCCGAGCTTTGAGCGGGCGCGCGACAAAAAATGCCCGCCCGGCCAGAAAGAAGCCTACAAAAACATCCCGAAGATGCGCCTCGAGGTTGATCTCAGTATCAATAACCTACAGCACATCAGCGAACGTGAGCCCGACGACTGGGACTCCGATCCATCGCTGCATCCTTGCGCCGGCACTCTTTTTATGGAACGATCCAAACAGGCTATCGAGAGTAACTTTCGTTTCCCCGCCCCCCATAAGATTCACTGTTAAAGTGCAAAATTTGTGACAAGTGTCAAATGTTGTTCGTCAAAATTCAACTTGAAATTGAAATAATCAATTTTCGGATGAATAAATCGTCATCCCAGACGAAAAAGGACCTATCTCAAAATTACCCCATGAATTTTAAATGGACGAATTTTGAGATATGCCCTTTTCCGTCTGGGGCGACAAAATGATCAGAATCTTCTGATCGCTTAATAGATTGGACGAATTCTTGAAATATCCATTAGCAGAGACAAATTGAGAAAAGCATTAAATTAAATTAATTATTAATCATTAATTTCAATTTTATAAAAAAGTTTGGCTGGATGAAAACTAGGATAAATCAATATGAAAGAATCAATATTTTTTATTTTCTCGTCAAATTTATTTGAGTTGTAATTTGATACTGACAGTAGTAAGCCCGCGGTAAAAAATAGTAAAAAGTTTTATCTGCTATCTCACATTACTAAGAAAATGAGATATTTTTAAATTAAATTTTATCTTAATTTTGAAAATTGAATTAATACGAAATTAATGGTTGGAATAAATAAATAAATTATTATTTTTAGATGGGATGGTACGGAAAAAGAGTCAGCACCAGATATCTGAAACAAGGCCTTTGAAAAAAAGCAGCAGTTGCAGCACAATATTCCTAGACGACAGCACCGTATCACAACCTAATCTTAAAAATACAGTTAAATGTGTAGCACTAGCTATCTATTATCATATCAAAAATAGAACGTCGCACAGACACATCGACATATTTGATGAGAAACTTCATCCTCTTACGGTAAAGCTTTTCGTTTAATCCTACTAGTGAAAAATCTAACTAGTAATTAATTTGATTAAATTAATTTGATTTTTATTTTTGTTTTTGCAGAGAGACCCCGTGTCTGATAATTATGATAAACACAATCCGGAGCACAAACAGATCTACAAGTTTGTGAGAACGTTATTTAACGCTGCGCAACTCACAGCCGAATGTGCTATTATAACTCTGGTTTATCTTGAGCGACTACTTACCTATGCGGAGATAGACATAACACCTGCAAACTGGAAGAGAATTGTCTTAGGGGCAATTTTACTCGCGTCCAAAGTTTGGGATGATCAAGCTGTTTGGAATGTCGATTACTGTCAGATTCTAAAAGATATTACAGTAGAGGATATGTTAGTCATTTTTATAATATAAATCAAGAAGAATGTCAAAATAATGATAAGAAGGAAAGTTTGAGAATCTAATGAGTTTGTTTTGTTCAGGAACGAATTGGAGAGGCAGTTCCTGGAGATGCTCCAATTTAACATAAACGTGACTTCGAGTGTTTACGCAAAATACTATTTTGATTTGCGGACGCTCGCTGAGACTAACGAGTTGTCATTCCCGACTGAGCCGTTGAACAAGGAAAAAGCGCAGAAGCTCGAGGCAATGTCCCGCGTGTACGAGGACAAAATCACCACCGAGGTGCTGCGTAACGGCATCAAAAAGTGGTCCAGTCTGGACAACGTCTTTCCTGGCGGGCCCAGACGCAGTATCGCCATCCTTTCGTAAATGACCAAGCGATAAATGAATCAATGTGTGTGCAACTGTGTGTGCGTCCAAGCCACACAACTACTAACGAGCAGATCTTTTTTGTACTCAAAATAGGATTGTATTTTGATTGTAAGGAACTTTGTTCAATGCAGTGAAAAGAGTTGAATCGTATTATGGATAGACAAATTTTAATAGTCACAGACAATTTGCACCATGAAGATTGAAAAACAGTTCAGGGATAGAATATTAATAGGAGTTTGATCATACAAATGGTGCAATTCAATTTTCTGAATAGCAAAGTGGTAGAAGGGCAAGATAAAGAAGGGACTCAATTAGGTCATCTTGAGCGCGTAAAAAAGTGATCGAATGTATTGCAATATTTATATGAGTGCTTTGCCTTCGATTTGGTAGTAAAATTTTGTCATATCAATTTGTCATTTGATCGTAGACAATTTTTGAAATTGTGTATTCAAGATCGACGTCTTGTTATGAGCTTTCACTTTAACGTAGAAAAATTTTTCCCTTTTTAAAAGTATATTGAATTTTCGATTGTGAATTTTCTGTCTGTCCCAACAGAATTTAAACGTTCGCTCTCCTGTGATGTTAAACAATTAACTGTGTTAGTTGTATTTTCACTTCGATACCGTCGCTATCTATATTTCGTGTCGTGATTTCATGTTTCATTATTCGTTTGCGCAACACATTCATGCTTTTTGCCAAGCAAAATGGTTACAATGCAACTAAACGTTTTGCTGCTTCCAATCGAATTGTTTCCTTGAGTTTAATAGACGAATTTCTGTCTGTGTCCACAAGTATTTATGCGGTTTTTATCCGAATTTTTGGACATATTTTTACTGATATATATAGTATTTATCTGAAAATGCATAATTCACATTACTTTTAATGTGTATTTTCAATTCATCATTCATTACATCATTCAATACATCATTATTGATATATTGGTTTCTATGCGCTTTGTCACGTTTATATATGAATCTATAACTTTTTAAAGTTTTTTTTTTTCAACGGGATTATACAGTTTGTTGTCTCACCTCACGTTTTGTTACCATTTTATTCACGAAATAAATTTCAAATCAATTTATTTATCAATTCAGATAGAAGTATCCGTGAGTTACCATCCAAATCAGATTGATTTAATGTTTATTTTTAATTTAATAATTTGAAACATCGAACTAAATTATAAGATAATATATGAAGTTCAATAAAATAAGAAAAAAAGAGAAAATATTCGAATTGAATATTTCAATTGAAAATCGATCGGATGCAGAGAACTTCAGTTTCAGTTGCAAACATCCTGTTAAAATACGCTCTTTTGCTAATGAAGCGAGCCTAAATACATTCACAAATATATTTTCTTACGCATCTTGTCTTTCCACAATTCATTGTACTGAAATAAGTTGTGTGCGCGTGAGCGTGTATGTAGTGTTTTCGGTAGCAATCTAATTATAGTATTAGACACTGTGATTATTTTGCTGATCGAGCGTAATTATGCGTTCTGTATCCACAAAGTTGACGAACAAATTTCGCTACCATTTTCAATTGCGCACACAAAATAACTAAACTGAGAAATTTGTCTGATAACTATTTGAGCGGACAGTAACATTTGTTAAGGATTCAACGCATTAATGTTGTACTATTAATTTTAAGTATATATAGTACAGGCAAGGGATGTGTGATTTGAATTTTTTATATATTTCAGCGTTTGTACATGTATTGTCATTTAAAGTACCGTATTTCTTATACAAACAAAACTATTTGTAAAAAAATCGTATTAGCTGACCGTTTGCTTTCAAAACGATTGAAACAAGTCTAAGTTAAGCTATACTTTTTGTAAACAAGAAACGTTTTTGAATGACTTTTCGTAGTGCAATTTTTTTACATCGCGTGCGCGATTGCAGCAGTTTATTTTATTCTTGACTAGAGTGGTTGTGTGTGCGTCATTCACACAAATTGCATTTGAATAAATAAAAACAACAAACAAACAAAACAAAACTGGCAACTCACATACTTAACACGCCTGTACTTGTCGTCGCAAAATTAAAAGACAAATAAAATGAGAAAACTATTTTTGTAATTAGGAATCGTTATAATGACAATCTAGAGTCCCATTGCGTCCTGATAAAAAAGAAAAAAGAATAAGTCGCTGTTATTGTAATCATAGAGATGTGATCAGCTGGAATAACCACAAAACATTTCGTACGAACGCTTGTTACGTTCATTGCAAATAGATCGTCAAGCGACAGGTCAAGCTTTTTCGTCCAATAGCTTTTATCATTGCGTATGATTTTCGACGCAAGATGTAATATTTCCATCCAAGCCAAATTTTGTAATCGTAGACACCATTGATTATTTGTTGTTTATGAGAGATAATAGATGCGCTTTCTAATGTCGTACGCACGAGGGGTGGAAAGGTAAAAGAAAGTCAATAGTCGAGCAAACAAACAGCAGAGATGTAAAACTCTACCTCAGATTCAAGTTTTCTCCCTTCATGCAATAAGTTCCAAACGATAAACAGGTCACTTTATTTTAACAAATCCAAAACGTTGAAGATTGCTTCGTATATTAATCTCTCCCAAGCACATACACACCACGAACTTAGCTTTGAACACAACTAACAACTTACTGCTCCTATCGTAATACCATTTACACTAACATTCATTATCGTCATTATTTTTATAACGCTCTTTTTTTATTGAAAAAAACAAAAAATAGCGTGTAAATACGTACCAAATTTATTAGATGTGCGATATACATATTAGCGGATCATTGTTGCACATGTTTTATTCACTTTCATTCGTATCAATGTGCGCCATTCTGTTAATTCGTCAAATTAAGACATCGCTTTTAACTTGAACAAATCTTTTTCTTTAATTTGTATATATTTATATATAAACAACATAGATATAAATGTATTTACATCTTCTTTACATGTAAGATATTACATTGTACAAAGATACGTGTGTAATAATATTTCTAAGTTTATTTTGCATAAAGTCTCTTCATAGATTTGTTTTGTAATGTATCAGTAATATATCACGTTTGTTTCCTTTATTTTAAATACAATTGAAAGTAATCTGATTGGAATCAATCATTCTCTCTGTGTTTGAATTAAGTGAAAATGTGAATTTTTAATTAGTGACTGTTCAATTTCAATTGAAACAGTGAATTAAAACAACTTTTTTTTTCCTATTATTTATGCATTCCATGTATGCGTATGTTTGACAACTTTCGTCACACGAGAACAATTAGTGCCTGAAAATTTACTATCGACATAATGATTATTATATTTCAGTTTTAATAATCATGTGCAGAAAGTTTTTATTAATAAAAAATATGATGAACTAATGCAGAATGTTAACCCGTGCTCAATAAATATCTGAACGATAAATAATATTTGATAATTATTTCCTCCCACAAATTTGGCGCTATGTCTTTCAAAATAATTTCCCTTTTTACTTGTTACAGACAGTAGGGCTAAGATTTTTAAAATGTTGATTTCACTTTGTTCATTATGTTTTGTTATTGATGTATTCAATATGTTATGTATTTCATTAAAATGTATACAGTTTAATTTTGTTTGTTCATTTTAGTAGTTTAAAATTAAATAGATTTTCCCGCGCTCAACTCTATCTAGTAATTGGCCAGTGACTTGTGTGTGTTTTGAGAAGCGCAGCGCAAATGCGACAGCTTATAAAGTGAGAGGAACAATGTCTTGTTGGATTTGTCAACAACGGTGGAGTGTACTCGTTAACAAGAGCTGGATAAACCACCGAAAAACAGTCTAGAAAAGTTATTGCGGGACATTAATTGAGCTAGGAAAACAAATAATGAACCGCCATTCTGTAAGTGCGATTGCCACAATCTTCGGGCCTTTTTTATTTCGTCCAGAGTAACCTAATTAATGACGCGACTGAATTGCTTTCATTCAGAGCTGACTGCAAAACAACTCAGCAATAATTATTTTGACATAATTTTTCTCATGAATTTTTGTGATTTATAAACGAACACGTATGCGTTCATTCAACCTGTTTTGCAACAATCATGAACCACAAATAGAGAAGAAGAAGAGGAAGAAGAAACAACAACCAATTTTGTTAATCAGTCGCGTTTTTTTGTTTGTTGATAATTTTGTGTATATTTATATTTCCTGTTTGTAATTTTTTTTTGTTATCAATTGATTAGCAAATGTTTTCATTTTCATTCTTTTTATTACTAAATACTGTTTTGTTGTTGTTGTTGACAGATGACATAATAACGAAAATATAGAGAATGAAGAAGCAGGAAGCAATTGTTGTGAGGCCGGAGGTACGCCTCGATGCCAAGTGGCTGAAAACTGAGTTGCATCGGTTTTTATGTCAAGATGGCTTGGCAGAATTATGGAACGAGATGATCAGAGATGGGGAGATCATTGGACCTTTTAGTGATGGCATGGTCAATTCAGCTGGTGTTGTGGCAAAAAAAGGTTATTTCATGTTACTTATTTATTTTGATTATTCTCTATTTTTGGATACACATTACTGAGCTTTTACAATTTATTGAAATAAAATTGTATATCTGTTTAGGAAAAAGTGGTCATTATTATTGTAACTTGAAAGTACTGTCTTGTTTGTGTTGTGATGGAATATGTGGGCCACAAAGCGGTTGCAATTGTGGACCTTGTCAAAAGTTGGACGAGGAGGAAGCCACGAGAACAGCTGCTTTAATTGATAATTACATTCCTGCGCATAGCATTATTGACAATTGGTCCTGGGGACCTCAACCTTGTAAGTGAACAAAAAAATTTTGATAATTGATTGAACCATTTTTTGTTATTCATTTGGATGTATATTCATATCATTTCTTATTTTTGATAGCAACTGAGGATCTGACAAATTGTATTGATAATCTTATTAAAGAGCAACAAAATTTGTGTCAAGAGATTGGTAGTAGTACATTGTCGGCGACAAGACTACAACAACGTTTGATAATTGCTAGACGATATTTCACTGCTCTCTCAAGATACAAAACTCGAGAAAGCAATGAGGTGCTTGTCGTTCCAAAAGCTCCAGCCAAAGAACAAAAAACGTAAGATTGTTCAGAGGTGTTGAATGATTATTTTCATTTTATTATTTTAATACTTAGAAATTGTTGATCTTCATTGCAGCGTTAAGTCAAGTGAAAAAGCAACCATTGGTCTAGCAAGAGTAGGTTCTCGAGCGGCTTTGAATTTTTCCTTTGCTTATCTCAGACGAGCATGGCGATCTGGGGAGGACATTGATTTTTGTAGTGAATTGTTGACGGAATCTCTCGAAGCATTACAGTCGCTGCCAGAAGCAACTCTTTTAGATGAAAATGTATCTCATGTTTGGCTGGAAGTCGTAGAAAGATCTGCTAAATTTTTGCGTCAAGTTGTAACTGGGTAAATCATTTTTTTTGGAAAAAAAAAAAAACAAAAAAAAAATAATAATTTAAAAAATCCGAATTCAGGAAGAAATTGCTAAGTTGCTTTAATTTTACAGGGATTTGATTTCCGGTAGACTGTGGTGTCCAGTGCCAGTGACAGACCAGCACACTGCTCTCTGTCTTCTATTGGAATTAGCAACCCAACGTGGAACGCTGTCCAGCATTCTTGATTCTGTAATTCTGCTTTTGCAACTAAGTGGCAAATCTAAAAGTGAGGACAATCGCGTGATGCCTCCGGGCAACTCGGCTCCTCTTGTGCCTCTGCTTCGGCGGTTCGGTTCAATATCGGCGCAAAAGCAGAGACGAGCAAACCAGAACCCTACACCCGGACCATGCGAGGTGTTGCTCAAATTCCTTCACATGCCTGAAGATGACACGATGGCGATTGATTTACGAAAAGCAGCTGTGGTCATAATGTGTCATCTCAACAGACTTGCTCGGCCCCTTTTACCGTCAGTAACGATGGACGTGCCCGACAAAGAACAAGCGCGTCAGACACAAGAGATCATGATTTGGGGTGGTGTCAAATTTGGCTGTGGAACTCCTAGATATTATACTGATGCAATTGGAGAGCTCATCGGCATCAAACAGATGGTCTGCACAGAGAAGGCCCTGATGATCTTATCGGTTTTGGGTCAAGTTTATATGATGCACTATGGGTCTGAGAAGCAGTGTCCGCAGAGAGTTTGCGGATTCGTGGACGAGCCTATAAGCATGATTGCCGCTCATGCCGATGGTAAACATTTCATGGCACTTACAGCAATCGGTACAGTTTACTCCTGGGGCAACGGAGCGGGCGGCCGACTTGGCCACAGCGACAGCACGTCTTATGACGAACCAAAGATCATAGACGCTCTGCTGGGAATGGTCGTGATTTACATTGCCTGTGGAAACGGATATTCTGCTGCAGTTACGACCTCTGGTCAGCTGTACACTTGGGGTCACGGCACTTACGGAAGACTCGGTCACGGAACTTGCGACGATGTCTCCGTACCGACTCTAGTTAGTGCATTAAGTGGGCACAAAATTGTATACGTAGCTTGCGGTGGCGGAGACGCTCACACCTTGTGTGTCACCTCGTCGGGTCTAGTGTACTCCTGGGGTGATGGTGATTATGGAAAACTAGGAAACGGGGGCTCGGATAATTCAAAAGTTCCAAAGATAGTGGAAAAGCTTAAGGTTCTGAACGTGTGCGTTACCAAAGTTTACTGCGGCAACCAATTTTCTGCAGCCATCACCGATCAGGGACAAGTTTACACCTGGGGAAAAGGAAATTCTTACAGGCTTGGACACGGCAACGAATCCCACGTAAGGTACCCTATGCTAGTCGAAGCTCTGAAGAACAAGAAAGTCGAAGATCTGGCAGTTGGCGGGGTTCATGTTCTGGCTCTGACGGACAACGGAACAGTCTATGGTTGGGGAAGAAATGACTGCAGCCAAATTGATCCCCAGTTGAACAGCACAGTGCCCGAGCCGATGCAGTGTCAGTCGCTAGCAGACAAAAGTGTGATCGGAATTTGTGCGGGACCAGCTGCGCAGAGCATAGCCTGGTCTTTATCCGGATGGACAGTAGCGAACAGAGTTGCTTTCGTAGTGGATGTGTGTGAGGAGACGTTCAAACTATTGGACTCTCTTCTGACTAAATCTTGTGAAGGTTTACCGAAAACTCGTCCGCCGACTCAGGACAAAGAATGTTTGATTGTAGCAGCTCTGAATCTGTTGAGGTTACAGTTCCATGCTATGATCATCCACGAGATAGACACCAAAAATGTCGGCCTATGTTCCACCCCACTTTTGAACACTCTCAAACAGCGTTGTGTCAACCTTGCGAGCAGTTCCGGAGTGCTAGCTACGATTCAAGAAGCTGCTCAAGCAGTACTACAAACAGGCTGGAGTATTCTCCTACCAACTGCGAACGAGCGTGCGAAAACGTTGTCCGGTTTTCTTCCAAGTTCGAATAATTCCGAACAGCCAAATACAAATAAGGGCAAACAGTTTATGGCGGACCTTCTGGTTTTCAGTTTAATGGTCGACGGAGGCTTGGAACATGCACTGCTCGCTGCCATAGAAGCTGAGAGGACGGATTCTGCGGACGACTGCGAGTTCTCCCCAACTGAAACTAATATCAAATGTAGCAGTGCCGAGGGTAAACAGATGAGGAGGCTAAACTCGGAAAAAAACGGCTGCACCTCCACAATCTCGTTGTTGCAGCTTGTCAAACAGCTTATCAGAAATGGAACGTGCATCACGCAATCGAGATTGCAAATCCTTCAACAGAACAACAAAATCGAGGATTTTCAGAAACTCGAGGATTCGCCTAGTCTGAGCTTTCTGCAGCGCTTTCAGCGTTTGCTCGTCTCGCAGATGTTGCATTGCATCTGCGCCGAAGATCCACGCGAGCAGGACATCCTCGGGGCGGAGAGTTTGCTGCGAAAGTACATTTACCAGATCTGTAATCACGCGTGTGAAATTTTGCCGGTTGCTGCGGACATTGGAACTCTCGGTGGCAAACATTTTGCCACGATAGCGACAATCCTGAAACGAGACATCATCAGTGTTTTGATACCGGAGCTGATAATATGTTTGATCCTGCTGCAACTTGATTACCCGATGCTGCTGCCAAGTATGAACTGGATGGAAGTTTTGGCTCCGGTTCTCACTGCGTTGGACCGGTTTAACGTTCTGACGCCAGGTGTCGACAAGAATGATGCCGACGATTTATCATGGCCAGGAATAATTGCGCCCCAACACGGAAGCAAGATTACTTCCCAGGATGAACCATCGGTCATCAGGTGGGCGGACCTGGAGAACCATAATCGTGACGGTGGGCTGTGGATTGTGGTCAACAACAAGGTGTACGACGTGCAGGATCTCAGGTGCGAAGGAAACGGCACAAACATGTTGGAGATGCTCAATAGAATGATGAACAGCGATCCTTCCAGTCAAGTGCCTCCTTCCTTGTCAGGTACCAGTCAGCAAGCCGCTCCCCCTTGGCGAGGAATGATGGAGTCTTGTTTTGTTGGTCACTACTGCCAACCAAAAGCCGAAAGCCTCACTCGGTTCACTGTCGAGGCTATAGATGTTTGTTCTATTCTGTTGGACACCGAGAGATCGCTGAGTTTTCTGCTTGGACTTCGTGCATACAGGATGAGACAAAGTTTGGCCCTGCAGTCCGCAGAGATCGAAGCAGGGCCCTGGTTGGATGCAACTTTTCTCCGAGGCGGTCTGCAGATATTGCAGCCTCCCAATCCTTATGAAGAAGAAAAGGGTGAAGCTAGAAGCAACAATTCAACCGCGGCTAATTCCCCCACCGAGGCACAAGTACCGATAAAATACAAGGACGATGCGCACAAAATCACTGAGGAAAGTATTACATTGTTTATCCAAGCCCTTGCCGAGTATCACAAAAGTGATATCCATGTTCAAGCATTCCTCACGATAGTCGATAGACACTGCAAAGGAAACAACTTGTTGTCACACGTAGATTTTTCTGGTGACCACCCGATCGAGGAAATCGGAAGGTTACTAATCGCCGTGGTTATTAAACATCAGTCATTGGGTTACCAGACGGTGGCACTCGTTGAGAAGGAGCTAACAGAAGGTAACGCGAAGCTGACAAAACCACTGAGTGAAATAGTCCAGGTCATTAATCAAACCAAGTTGAATCTGATTCGTATCAGACAGCAGCAGAATAGGAGCTACAAGGAAGTGTGCGCTCCAGCGCAAGACAAGTGTCGATTCCTACTCTACGAAGTGCGCTCGGCTACAAGTCACGAGGTTAAAGGTCTACAGGAATTGAAGCTTTTGTATACAGTGCCTAAGTTCAAAAAAGCGGTCCAAAAAGTACTAGACGATATTCGAAGGTCAAAGGACTCGCTGGGCAAACCCGAGGATATCTTAAACGTCTCGATCCAAAATGCCAAGAGCAAAACGAAATCCGAGGATGACAAGTCAAAAGTGTCCACGCCAGCGTCTCCAGCGGTTGCGAGGCCGGACGAGTCGTCAGTTTCGGTCAACATGATTCGCCAGTGGACCGACAATGTGGAGTTTAAAATTCCGATGGTCAGTTCGAACGACCTGACAATGAGTATTGTAAATTTTGTCATATCAGAAGATGGAGCTGATGTCGAGACCTTACGGAAAGCTATGTATTGTCAGATTCAACGGGCCAAGATGCGGGAACGAGGACTGGCGACCATCCAGCGGCTTCTGGTCAAAGACCAGCTGATCACTTCGGTCAAGTATTCGCTTCTCAACGGCTGGATGGGACTCACGCGGGAGAACAAGTCACTCAAAAATGGTATCCCTCATTGTTTAGCTAACATTCAATCAGTCACTCCATATTTGAAAGCAAAAGTGATACTCGCTGAGTCCAAAATCAGCCTATGGGCTGTTAAAGCACTGCGAGCTTATGTCATCCAAGCGGAACTGCCGAACAAGCCAAAAATTAGCGGCAAGAGTAGTCTGAATCAGGGGACTTATACCTGGTTGCGCAAACTTCCAAGAGCCCGATTTCTATTAACCATCCTGGGGATGCTGACCAACTATCAACACGCCAACGAGATCGGAATGTCCATCAACTCCGGGCTGCTGTCCAGCGTACTGACCCTGCTTCGTCAAATAGAACCGTCGATCCAAAAGGATGACTCTCAGAAGAACAAAGAAACAACCGCAATCTATGAAGACACAATGCACAAGAGCAAACTCATGGCTGCACAATTGACCGGTGCCGAGTTAGCTGCTGTGATGAAAATTGGTACCAGGGTTGTTCGTGGAGTCGACTGGAAGTGGGGTGAGCAAGATTTTCCTCCGCCGGGTGAAGGTACGGTCATTGGAGAACTCGATAGAGATGGCTGGATTCGAGTTAAGTGGGACAACGGGTCGACCAACTCTTACAGGATGGGCAAGGAAGGCAAATACGACTTAAAATTGCCAGATCGTCCCACACCGCCTGAGACTGATAGTGACGGGGAGAGCCCAGTCGAGGGCAAGAACGAAACGCTGAAACCCCAAGCAGGAGATCCCGTTCATCCGACAACTTGTCTCAAAAGCGCATCAATCACATTGTTACGAGTGCTACTTCTGTCTTGTGGAGTTGGCGCTGACAAGGTTCAATCTTCGGCTATAAGAATTCTCACGTCTGCTCTGCGAGGAATAATCTCGGCTGCAAATAAGATTGACCAAAGATCGCAGGCTCAGCTGGCCAGAGATCACCATGAATCTTGGGCGACCTTGGGATTGATCAAGGCGATAGCCAACACCCAAGTATTTCGCGAAGCTTTAAGTACACCGGTCTGGATCAACTTCTTACTGAAACTCATAAATGAGGAAAACCGTGACAATCTCAGTCAAAGGATCATGGCAGCGAGGTTGCTGGCAGTCGTGATTCCCTCCTGGCCGATTGAAAGTGGCGATACAAACGCACTGTTAGACAAGATATTTAAATTGATTGGTCAACTGGCTTTACTTTGTGAACCGGACGGTAACATTGAATTGCACACGGACAAGTGTAGAGTTTCCCTGACCGCTTCTCATACCTCAACCTTATCCGAAGAACTGATATCGTTGGTGCGCACGTTGCACAGCCTGCGGGGATGGAACGAAGTGCTCAATTCATTCTTGGCAGAAAAATTAGCGCTGGCATCCGATTTACTAATCGACGGTCCACTTTTCCATATTCAAATTAACGAAAACGGCGGTGAGAACAGCTTACCCCTACAACAAGTTGTAATGGCAGCTCTGATAGTGATCGGAGGCTTGGATTCTCGTCCCAGAATAGGAGGCTTAGTGGAAACGAATGGCCTGTTGGGCACAATTTATCGGTTCACCCCGAGTACAAAAGTGATTGTCCAGCTGCACGAAAATTGTACGCGTGTCAAGGTTCCTTTCATTGACCTCACTCCTTTGAATCCGAAATTTCATCTAGACAAGATGCACCTATCAGAATCACTGCTTTCGTCGTGGGCCTACCTATTTCTAGGCCAAAGCACCGTAGACAAACGTCCGGAGGGAATGCCAATAGTTGCTGGAGTGGTGAACCCCTCGATCCTGAGGATGCAACAGCAACAACTCGCTGCTCTGAATGCTGGAACAACTTTGATGGAGTCGCAACACAAACTTCGCCAGGTATTAAAGTGTTCGATCACTCGAACAACGGAAGAGAATAGAAAAACTTTGTTGCAGCAACTGTTGGTGCGAGCCACGAAACCTCATCCCTTGAAACCCATGTTCAAGTACGAGGAACTAGAAAAAGCTGCCTTGACGATTTCCCAGTACTTGGCATCCGAACTCAAACACGAACCGATACGCCATGCTCCAGCTGGTTCTGAACCAGTGACACCCACCTCCGATTGTTCTTTAACTTCATTCACATCAAGTCAACGTAGGTACTGCAAAGGTGGCGATGGTGGCGGCGGTGGCGGCGGCGGCGGCGGTGGTGGTAGCAGTAGCAAGAGAAGCAAATCTCCGATGTGTCCGTTGGTACCGCAACTGGTGGAGATGGGATTCCACAAGAAACACGTTGAGCAAGCAATCAAAAGTTTGTACATCGCTGAGAGTAATATCACCCCGGAGACTTTGGTAGGATGGCTTCTGGAGCACCAAGATGTGACTTATAGCGAGTCAGATTCCAATTCGAGTTTGGAAAATTCGTCAGACTCGGATGACTCTACCAGTGACGAAGCTGAAGATTCTACATCAATGGTCGATGCCTGTTCGACAACGCCCACTTACATGAAACGTTCTGACTTTCTTTCGGTTGACGAGTACGCTACCTATGTACGGGATAACATCAGTGTAGGCATGCTGGTTCGTTGCTGCAAAACTTATGAAGAAGTCGAGTACGGCGACGTTGGTCATGTGATCAATGTAGATCCAGAAGGGTTACATGATTTAAACGTGAAGGTAGCTTGGCAGAGGAAGGGCAATACTTATTGGGTAAGGTTCATCCACATTGAATTACTGGGACATCCACCGACACTTCCCGGACCAACTGCTCTGAAAATCGGCGACAAAGTTCGAGTAAAGCCTTCGGTGACTGAACCAAAATACATGTGGGGATACATCGATCACAATTGTGTTGGAGTTGTCACGGGCATCCACAACGGCGGCAAGGACGTCTCAATTGATTTCCCACAACAGAACAGTTGGGCTGGATGTGCCGCTGAAATGGAGAGGGTTCCTTCCTGTCACCATGCGGTATCCTGTAACTCATGTCACCTGTCACCCATCTCAGGACCGAGATTCAAGTGCAAATTCTGCGACAATTACAACCTCTGTGAGAATTGCTTCTACACAAAGCGGTCCCATCGGCATGTTTTCAATCGCATCGCAGAACCTGGCTCTGCGGCGGTTTACGCAGGCAAACCTGGAAGATATCATAGACAAGATTTTTCCGACACCTCACTGATAGAGGAGTGGAACAAATGCATCCGCACTCTGAGCGTGTCCTCAAATGACTCTTCTGCGATGCATCTGGTGGACGGATCGGACCGGTACTGGAAAAGCTATGGCTCGCAGGGCAAACATTGGATCAGGCTGGAAATGAGACAGGGTGTTCTCATACACTCACTAAAGATAACTGTGAACCCTCGCGATTGTAGCTACATGCCATCGCTAATTGTTGTAAGCGGAGGCGAGACCTTCAGCAACATGCTGGAACTGGCCACGATAACTGTAAGGAAAACTGACACCTCCGTAACGCTTTTACAAAATGTCAAGGAGTATCATAATTGTATTGAGATTGCAATCAAGCAATGCCGAAATGGAGGGATTGACTGCATTATTCAGGCGCTGACTGTCGTAGGATACAAGAAGATGTATGATAATCAATTGGCGACATCAGTATCGTTTCTCGAGTCAGATTGGGAGGTTGTACAGGAACAGATGACGGCGCAGAGATCCGGAGACCTACAAAAGCACTCGGCAGTTTATGTCTGGGGTCTGAACGATAAAGATCAACTCGGTGGATTAAAAGGATCGAAAGTAAAACTGCCTGTTTACAGCGAAGTGCTTTCAAAATTAAAACCAATTCATATAGCAGGGGGTAGCAAAACTTTGTTCATAGTCAGTTACGAGGGCAAACTTTATGCCTGCGGCGAAGGGACGAACGGTAGACTCGGATTGGGCGATAATAATAATGTCTCTGAGCCCAAACTGATCCCTTTCCTGAGCCAGTATGTGATAAAAAAAGTTGCCGTTCACTCGGGCGGCAAACATGCGTTGGCATTGACACAAGATGGAAAAGTCTTCTCCTGGGGCGAAGGCGAAGGTGGAAAACTGGGCCACGGTAATGGAAATTCACTGGACAAACCACGACTGATAGAAGCACTCAAGTCAAAGAGAATCCGAGACATTGCCTGTGGGTCCGGCCACTCGGCTGCGATCTCGAGTAACGGTGAGCTGTACACCTGGGGCCTGGGAGAATACGGCAGACTCGGTCATGGAGACATTGCAAATCAGCTGAAACCAAAACTGGTGGATGCTCTCGTTGGTCAACGCGTGATTCAGGTGGCCTGCGGTAGTAGAGATGCTCAGACTATGGCACTTACGGAGGACGGTCGAGTTTATACCTGGGGCGACGGTGACTTTGGCAAACTCGGACGAGGTGGTAGCGATGGTTGTTACATTCCCCTTGCGGTGGACAGACTCAATAGTCTTGGAGTCATCCAAGTAGAATGCGGCGCTCAATTTTCTTTGGCGCTCACAAAGTACGGTGAAGTATGGACATGGGGAAAAGGAGATTACTTCAGACTGGGCCACGGAAATGAAGAACACGTGAGAAGACCTACGATTGTAGAAGGATTAAGAGGCAAAAAAGTTATTCACGTTGCAGTTGGAGCTTTGCACTGTCTAGCGGTGACTGATACTGGTCACGTTTATGCTTGGGGTGATAACGACCATGGTCAGCAGGGTAATGGAACCACCTTCGTTAATAGAAAGCCAGCCCTCGTGCAAGGCCTTGAGGACATGAAAGTGAACAGAGTCGCCTGTGGTTCGAGTCACAGCATCGCTTGGGTGCTCACCGATCAGTCCTATAATATAAATAAAGCTCCGGTGACCTTCCCAACAGCTAAGGACCCTCTAGGACAGGCCAGTCTCGGGTTCACCAACAATCAGGATCCAGCTTCGTCATCAACTACCTACCAAAACTGGAGACCCTCTTTATCATCCATCGTCCTGTCTTTAGAAAGTAACGTTGCGAAACAACAAGCTCTCCAACACATCATCAACGCTTTGCGAATCATCCAAGCCCGACGAGCTGTAGTGATGGCGTTGCAGTCTCACACGGCTTTTTCTTCCCGTTCAAGCAAATTCTCACACGATACAACAAGCACAGAAACAATACCCTCCGGTTCGCATTTGTCTGCAAATGTTTATTCGAACATGGGTGAGATAGCACAGGGAGGAGGAGAGGCTCCAGCTTGCGCCTCGGATGTTGGTATTGCCCTGGTAAGTCCGAGGGCAACGCCAGAATCGGAGGACTGTCCTCTCACTGTGTTTCCGTCCATGTCGAGCTCGGCCAGTCTTTCATCCAAAGCCTCAAAGATGTCGACAAGCGCCATGAGCGTGATTGCCGCAACTCTGACCTCGAACGCTCAAGTCGTTGGGGAGGGCGCTCCTACTGAACCAGGACTCGACGACTTCACCGCTGCTCTCACAGAGGACGATGCAAGGATGCTGATGGAACTGCTCAAGCTCGCGGTCGCCAACAGAGTATGCGACGGGGCAAAGGAGACCATCGCTTCTGTCTTAGTCACCCTAGCCAAAAACAAACGCAGTATCAACGATATGCTGTTGGAACTGTGTGTCACCGAGCTGGAAGACACGGCTAACTCCAGCTGCGACAGCATCCCACCAGAACCAGTCATCCAGGAGACTCCGCATCCCTACATCGACGACACCACTCTCATAGGTCACGTGAGAATCACGGGAGCCAAGGCGCTGAGGATTGAGTTTGATAGACAGTGTTCAACCGAGGCCAAACACGACCCGCTCACAATTTTTGATGGCAGTGGCCGAGAAATTGCAGTCAAGTCCGGCAGAGAGTGGAGTGACTGGGCCGCCGAAGTACGCATCCAAGGAGACGAACTCAGGTGGAAATTCACGTCCGACAGTTCTGTCAACGGTTGGGGCTGGCGATTTACAGTTTACCCGATCCTAGCGGTTCTTGAGCCCCATGAAATGGGGTCTGACAGAGCCATATTATCTTTGCCTTCCATTGCTCTGGTTCAGTGTCTTCTGGACAACAGTCTCGTCAATTCTGATAAGAGTATAGCTGTAAGACTTGCTGCTGCCCTGGCCCAGTGCAGTCAACTCGGTAATCTGACACCTGAACAAAGAATCTGGGCGCTAAAGAAATTACAGGTGGTTTACAACAACGAATCTGGAATTAGGCCGGATGTGGTTCTATCGTTCCTCATGAGCTCCCTGCCACAAGCTCTTTTGAAGCAGTACGAATACGAAGACTCGGCCGTAAGAGGCGGCAAACAACTCATGCACAGCGACTTTTTCAAGATTTTAATCTCGGTTGCCTGTGACCTTGAGCTCGATACTATGCATTGCTGTTCTGAGATCCATAAGTGGTCTTGGTTCAAGAGGTACTGCCTCGCAGCTCGAGTCGCCAAATCGCTTATCAATAGAACTCCCCTGGCCAAGGCCTTCTGTTTGGAAGTTTCAAAAAGAATCAATGAGATGACCGCCAATGCTGAGGAAAATACCAAAGATCACGAGGACCACACCATCTTCAAACAGGAACATGACGAGCAACTGCTTCAATGGCTAAATAGGAGACCTGAAGATTGGACTTTGTCTTGGGATGGGTCTGGGGTCATCTACGGCTGGGGGCACAATCACAGGGGCCAGTTGGGAGGCCTCGAAGGCGCTAGGGTTAAAATACCTACACCTTGCGAAAGTTTGTCTGCTCTTAGACCGGTCCAGCTCATTGGAGGCGAACAGACTTTATTTGCTGTAACTGCTGATGGCAAAGTTTATGCAACAGGTAACCAACAATTAATGATAATTAACAAAATAAAATATACGTTCTTGTTATTAATCTGTTTAATTTTTGAAAAAAAAAAAAAAAAAAAAAAAAGGATATGGAGGCTCTGGGAGACTTGGGGGCGGGGGAAAAGAATATGGCCAGGGGGCCAGGGGGGGGGGGCGAAGTGGGCGTGGGGGGTAATTCATCGAGTATTTATAAAAAAAGTCGCAGTCAATTCGGGAGGAAAGCATTGTCTAGCTTTGGGATCTGAAGGACAGGTTTATTCTTGGGGAGAAGGTGATGATGGAAAGTTGGGTCACGGAGATCGAGAATCTTACGATCAACCAAAATTGATAGAAGCTTTATTAGGCACAGAAATTGTTGACATTGCTTGTGGTGGACATCATAGTGCAGCCATCTCAAGAACAGGAGCCCTTTATACATGGGGAAAAGGTAAAACAAAGTAGATTCAAAATGGATAAAAAAAGTGTATTTAATTTGTATTAATTTAATATTTATAATTAATTTAATATGTATAATTTTTATTTGTTTTCGTAGGACGTTATGGTCGTCTCGGGCATGGTGATAGCGACGACCAATTGAAACCAAAAATTTTAACCGCCCTGCAAGGTTGCAAAGTGATTGACGTGACTTGCGGAAGTGGTGATGCACAAACGCTATGTGTAACTGATGACGACAATGTATGGAGCTGGGGCGACGGGGATTATGGAAAATTAGGACGAGGGGGCAGCGATGGCTGCAAAATACCTATGAAGATAGAATCCCTCGCCGGACTTGGTGTTATCAAAGTCGAATGTGGTAGTCAATTTTCTGTCGCTCTGACAAGATCTGGCGCTGTTTACACTTGGTTGGTTTCAAAATCCGAACTCAATCTTCGCCTTGTTTAACAAATTGCGGAACATTTTAATTTTATTTCATTTCATTTAACAGGGGCAAGGGAGATTACCATCGGTTGGGCCACGGCACAGACGATCACATTCGTCGACCACGCAAAGTAGCTGCTTTGCAAGGCAAGAAAATTATATCAATAGCCACAGGTTCACTGCACTGTGTCGCCTGTTCGGACAAGGGCGAGGTGTTCACTTGGGGCGATAACGATGAAGGTCAATTGGGAAACGGGACGACTAGTGCCCTCCAAAGTCCACGACTCGTACACGAACTGCAAGGCAAAAAAATTACCAGGGTAGCTTGTGGCAGCGCCCATACCCTCGCCTGGAGCACAACCAAGGCCGCTCATAGCAGACTACCCGCTTCAACACCCATGGAATACGATCTAGTGAAAGATTTTCCGTTCGCTACTTTGCACAATAGACTTGTATTGCTGCACCATTTTTCCGAGTTATTGTGTCCGTATTTGGCTATGTTCCCTATGACGGGAGATTTGTGTCTGAATAAGCTTGCACCTATGCTCGTTTATTCGATCAAAGAAGAAACGTTTAGAAAAGTTGTGCAGGCGACCATGGTCAGAGACAGGCAGCATGGTCCGGTCATCGAGTTGAATAGAATACAGGTTTATCTTTAATTCATTTAGTTTCACTACTTTTATTCAAACAATTTTGTTTTATTGCCAATCATTTATTTATATTTCATTCTCAACAGGTCAAAAGAGCTAGAAGTAAGGGAGGTTTAGCAGGGCCAGATGGAATCAAATCAGTGTTTGGACAGATGATATCAAAGATGTCTCTTCTCACGCAAGATGTTCTTTTTCTTCCTCACAGAGTCTGGAAAGTCAAATTTGTTGGTACGAACAATCAAGTTTTCTTAATCTTCAAATCATGTAATTTTATTGTAAACTGACCTGCTTGTAATTTTTTAGGTGAGAGTGTGGATGATTGTGGTGGAGGTTACAGTGAATCAATCGCAGAGATGTGCGACGAATTGCAGAATGGATCGTTGCCCTTGTTCATACCAACGCCCAACGGCCGTGATGACAATGGCACTAATCGTGACTGTTTTCTATTGAACCCAATGGCAACGTCGCAACTACACATGAACATGTTCCAGTTTCTAGGAATACTGATTGGCATCGCTATCAGAACTGGCAGTCCATTGAGTTTGAACCTTGCGGAAGCGGTCTGGAAACAGTTAGCTGGCATTGCTCTTACTCCAGCTGATCTCAATGAAGTTGATCGTGGATATGTACCTGGATTGCTATGTATTAGAGATATGAATTCGGATGAGAAAACTTTTCAGGCTTTAGAAATGCCTTTTTCAACGCCGTCCGCTGTGGGGCATGATGTTCCCTTGTCTAACAGGTTTAGTCCAAGATAATAATATTTGCAAAAATATATCAATCAATAGTAATTGGTCGAGCACTCAATGTCTCAATTTCTTTTTGTTTTAGATATAAAAAAATTAGTCCGAAAAATCGTCATGAATACGTGAGGCTTGCCCTGAATTATAGACTGCATGAATTTGATGCACAAGTGGCAGCGGTACGAGAGGGGATGTCAAAAGTTATACCCTTGCCTCTATTGGCACTCTTCAGCGGAGCAGAGTTGGAAACAATGGTTTGTGGAAACCCGGATATTCCTTTGACTCTTCTTAAATCAGTTGCAACATACAAATGTAAGAAAACACGATATTGATATAAAGCAGTTGCCATTCTATCGATGACAATCTAATTTAGATTTATACATATTACAAGGCATTGAAGCAACTGCTCCACTCATTCACTGGTTCTGGGAAGTGATGGAAGAATTTTCAAATCAAGAACGTTCGCTCTTTTTGCGTTTTGTGTGGGGACGTACTCGATTACCTCGCACAATTGCCGACTTTCGTGGACGAGATTTCGTTATACAGGTTAAAGTCAATAACATTCATTTTGTGGAATAAAATAATAATAATAAAGATTTTTAAAATAGACATTAATTTTTTATTAGTTAAACAATAATTTTGTTTGGTTAATTTTCAGGTGATGGATAAATACAAGCCTCCGGACAACTTTTTACCTGAAAGTTACACTTGCTTTTTCTTATTGAAAATGCCACAATATTCGAGCAAAACTGTATTGCGACAGAAACTAAAATATGCAATTCACTTCTGCAAGAGCATCGACACGGATGAGTATGCACGAGTACAAGCTGACACTGATGACACTGACAGTCTAGCCAGTGAGGAACATACGTCTCTGTAAAAAGAAAAAAAAATAAAAAAAAGAACAGACCAATCTTTAATCAAAGTTTCATTGATTAGATTGACAATTATGTTGGAAAAATAAATCTTTAAATTAATGTTTGTTTTTCGAAAGCATCGAATAGTTTGAAGTTTCTTGTGATTATAAGGAATCATGATTGAACCAAGCATTTGGCTAGTCGCGCTAGCTTTTGAGTGGTCGTGATGTTCCTAAATTTCGCGCAATTATTTTGTAATCCATCGTAAAAAATGGATGTGAAAACATACACAGCTTTATCAAGTACAATTGTGATAATAAGCAAACATTACGAAAACGATGGATGATGTACAACTTTAAGTTATATCAAATTGTGAAAAAGAAAAGCAAAGTCTATAAAAAAAATATTAATTAGTTATGAAATAAACAAGTAAGTTAAAAAATGTATACATATGTCACATAATCGTGCCGGATGATTGTCGCGTTACCTTCTTTAGTTGTGATAATTTTGATTTATATACATATAAATAATACATAATAAAAAAATATATCATGGTTTTACAAAGTTTTCTGTACAGTTCATTGCTTGAAAATAGATAATGACACGAATGACGAAATTGTTTTCCTAAGACCACTTTTTTGTCTGTCCAAGTGTTATCGCATTATTATTGTTATTATTATTTTTTGTAGCACTTTGATAAAATGTTATTAAAATAAGCTCTGACACTGGATAATTTTAAATCGACCTATGATATTGTACAGCTCCAACCAAAAATATTATTTCTGTTTATCGCTTTTATCTCAATCACCGTTTACTCGAGCAATTTCGAACATTTGATACAATCCTTTGATTAAATGCTCCTCAATTTATTATTTAATTGGATTAAGCAAAATTAATCCCTCCAAGTTGCGTGATTTTTTTTGTGTAAGTGCGTCCGCTCAATTATCTACGGTTTAGCTTCTTCTTCGACTGTAATATCCCGCGAGACGCGATTGATAATGTGTTTTAAAAATCAGTAGCCAGTGGTGAGAGCTTACAAACGCATCATTTGTTGTTACTGTTTGTTGTTTTGAACATACAAAACTAAATCAAATCACTAAACCATGTTTCGAAATCTTTCGAAGTTGAAGGTAAGCGTAACATTTTATTTATAAAAATCCACCAAACGTTAAAGCCTTGCAAAAAAGTATGATTATTTTAGTAGACATTTTTCTAGCAACATTTTTAATTGCACTATTTCGAATCAACATTTATTATATTTCTAAAAAAGTTTTGATTGATCATGATAATTTATTTTTATGATATTTTAAAAATATAAAAAATTATCTTTATAATTTAGTTTTAATCTGTATTATTTATTGTTTCTTAATAAAGCAATTAACGAAAATTCAGTAATGAGCAAAAATCAGTTTTCTGCAAAATTTAATTTGATTTTTATCGCGTATCTATTGTCGAGTTTTTTTTTTCATCTTCGTTTGATTGTCTTCGGCCAATGACCAGACAAGTGATCTCGCGTAGCTGCTGCATGAGGCTACGTAGTGTTTCATTAAAACATATTGACCCGAAAGCAGGCAGAGGGAGATAAAATAAAGAACAATTGTATGAAGTTTATTTTTAATTCTGATTCGTAAACCATTAATAAATTTATAATTGTTAATATTATTTTCTAAAGAAAAATTTTTTCCTGTACAATTTTTTTCAACTTTGAAAATTTCAGGTAACAGATCCTTGCAGGACAATTTTGCTTGGCAACAAACACGAAAATGCACCTCTGAAAACTTATGCAACTTCAGCACAATTTCCTGAATCTGCAGATGTTGTTATAATAGGTGATTAAATATTGAATAATTTTATTCAAAGCCTTAAAAGTCTAAGCAATACAAATCTTAATGAAATTTTTAGGTGGCGGTAGTGCTGGATGCAATGCTCTTTATTATTTGACCAAACTTGGAGCGAAAGCAGTTCTTATAGAAAAATCAAAATTGACTTCCGGTACGACATGGCACAGTGCAGGTCTAATTTGGAATTTACGTCCAAGCGACGTGGAGATCGAATTATTGAACGGCACATTGAAAACTTTTGCAAGGCTGGAAAAGGAAACTGGAGAAAATCCTGGTTGGAAAAATAATGGAGGCCTTTATATTGCAAGATCTGAAGTGAGTATGGTGATGAGTATTCTGTCGTTTTGCAATGAAAAATTAAAATAATATATTTTCATTATAATTACATTGTAGATGTATTAGGAAATCAGAATCTATATTGTTTTTTTAATACAAATATAGTCATTTCCAATTTATTAATCTACTAAATTATTATTAAAGTGATAACAAGTCAAAATATAAAATTAAAATGTGAGTGATTTTTACTAATCACTATTTCTACGTTTTACTTATATTTGATTAATTGTTTATCGCATTCATTAAAATTGCAATAATTAATAATTATATAGATTCTATGAATTTTTTAAATTTATTTATAATCCATAAAAAGTCAATTTGTCAAAAATGAAAAAATGACAAGCAATCTGATTGGTCTTTTGTAAACATATTTCCAATTTGTAATAAAAAAAGAACAAATGGTCTCGTTGATAGTTGTCGGGTTAATGAAAGATAATTAACTCGATTTTTTTTAATTATAGATAAGATTAGACGAATACAAACGATTAGTCACGATTGGCAAGGCATTTGGCATAGAATCGCACGTGATCTCCCCCAGCGACACACGAGAATTGTTTCCCCTGCTGGATGAAGGCACTGTAACAGGTGCAATGTACACCCCAGGGGATGGAACTGTAGATCCAACTTCATTTATTATGTCTTTGGCTAAATCGGCCAAAAAAGAAGGAGCAAAAGTATTTTAAATATATATTAATATTTCGTTCTAAAGCCGCATTACAACAATTTATATAAATAAAATAATAAATTTAATTGTTTCTTTGAATCCGAAACTGGATTATAGATTTATGAAGACTGTCCAGTAACGAAAATCATAACAACTACAAGCAACTATGGAACTAAGCAACAAGTGAGCGGAGTTGTGACACCTTTGGGAATGATTAAAACAAATTGCATAATTAATGCTTCAGGTGTCTGGTCGAAAAATATAGCAAAAATGGTCGGCTTGGATATTCCATTGGTACCGATGAAACATGCTTATATAGTAACAGAAACTATTGATGGTGTTCAAGGGTGCCCGAACATACGAGACCATGATGGCACTATCTATTTGAAAGCTCATGGCGATTCTATGAGTCTCGGAGGATATGAAAGAAATCCAATAGTTTTAAAAAATGTAATTTCATCACATGATTTTTCTTTTTCAGTTTTTTCTTCTCATACAGTTCAAATTATGCAGTTTAATATAATTTATCTACTCTTTTTTCAGGTTCCTGACGATTTTTCTTTTAAATTGTACGAACTTGACTGGAATGTTTTTGAATCCAATTTCACAGCTACTGCTGAACTTGCTCCAAAATTAAGTACCGCCGGAATTAAGTCCACTGTTTGCGGTCCAGAAAGTTTTACACCGGATCATAAACCAATAATGGGTGAATAATTGAAAAAAAAAGATTTTATTCTCTTTTCAGTTAAAAGAGAATAAAATATATTTTGAATATCTTATGTTTTTTATAGGAGAAGATCCGCGCTGTAATGGATTCTTTTACTCGTGCGGGTACAATAGTGCAGGAATGATGTTAGGAGGAGGTTGCGGAGAACAAATCGCTAAATGGGTTATGGACGGTAGACCTGACAAACACATGTTTCGTTATGACATTCGCAGGTATTTGTGTATAATTGACTAAATTCATTGAAATTTATTTGAATGTTACGCTTTTAATTTCAAGTGAAATAAGTAAAATTTAAAATTTTATAAATTGATTATTTTAAACTATCTCAAAATTTTCAGATTCACTTCAGAACAAACCAAGGATGCTATCTGGGCCAACGAAAGATCCCATGAATCTTATGCCAAAAACTATAGTATTGTGTTTCCAAATGACCAGCCTCTCAGTGGCAGAAATTTCCAACTGTCTCCTTTCCATCAAGTAAATTTCATTTCTCATTTCCATCTAATATAAAATACTTTATGAACAGATTGCAAAATCAATAGATTATAAAATAATATTTTTTTAGGCTTTGGTTAGTCAAGGTGCAGTGATGGAAGAACGTCAAGGCTGGGAAAGACCGGGCTGGTATCTCCCAGAAGGAACTGTACAGGTTTTACCTTACGATTACCAAGGAAGCTACGGTTCCAGCAAAAATGAACAAGATTTGTACACCGAAATACTCAAAAAGGATTACACTTTTAATTTTCCTGAACACCATAACATTGTAAGATTGCAGATCAAACTATATAACTTGAACGAAAATATACAAAATGTTGATTTGAATTTGAAATTGACAGCTAAGGGAAGAGGTGTTGGCCTGCCGCAATAACGCGGCGCTCTTCGATCTGTCTTACTTTGGAAAATTCTATCTATGCGGTCCAGAGGTTGAAAAGGCCGCGGACCAACTGTTTGTATCTGAGACGAAACGCAAGCTCAACAGGACTGTGTACACAGTTATGCTGAACGAACGCGGATGTGTCGAGGCGGATTGCACAGTCACTACGATAGACGCCGGCTCAAGTGGAGTCGTCGATCCTGTCTTCAAAGGAAACGCTTTATACGTCGGTGAGGTAACATGATCGAGTTCATCAATTCGCGCTTCTCACTGTTATTCTTTTTCACGTTTCTTTTATTCCAGTCGCCGGAGGGGCCTCAGCCTATCACACATGGTGTCACATGAAAAAAATCATCGCTGATAACAATTTTGATGTTAGTTTGCACAAGGCCACCGATCAGATTGGAATTTTGTCCATCCAAGGCCCTAACAGGTACTTCAACATTAAACAAATTTTTATATCAATTTCGGGCATGTTCCAGATTTTTTTGAGTTATAGGTCAAATGAAAATTCAATTAAAAATTTTTATTTTTATTCCAAAACTATAAATTGTAATTGAATTTTCTCGAAAATGAACTTGGAAACGAAAAAAATGTATATAGAATATTTTAAAGTTCTAGAAATTCTCTTTCTTCTCTGCTATAATATCCTTAATTATTATTCAAATTTTGTACAAATTATTATTTTGTGAACACAAGTTCAAATTTATTGTTTTCAGCAATAGTGCAAAATATACCAATTATATTATTACTTACAATGACAACTGTTAAAAATTTTCTGAATGTACTGTTACTGTTAGTTTTTTATATTTTCAGTCGAAAAATTTTACAGTCATTGATAAATGAAGATCTTTCAAACGAAGCGTTTCCATTTTCCACGTCACGTTTGGTAAAACTTAAAGGCTGCATTGTTCGAGTTTTTCGGATAACTTTCGTAGGAGAATTGGGATACGAATTGCACATCCCAGCAGAGCACTGCATGACTGTTTATAACATGCTCCTGGACAGTGGTAAAAGTTACGGCTTCAAGCATGCTGGATACAGAGCTTTGTACAGTCTCAGCGCTGAAAAAGGTCAATACAAATACTTAAAATAATACAAATAAATGATAAACAATTGAAAATTGACACATACATTTTGGATATAAAAACAACGAAAATTGACACATACATTTTGGATATAAAAACAACGAAAATTGACACATACATTTTGGATATAAAAACAACGAATTTCAGGATATCACTTGTGGGACGTGGATTTAAGGGCGGATGACAATCCAATAGAGGCGGGGCTGGGATTTTTGTGTAAGAAAAATGCGAATTATATTGGAAGCAACGTCGTAAATAATTCGTGGCAGAATGGGATTAAAAAGAGATTGGTTCATTTTCAATTAGAAGCGTAAGTGAAATTAAAATAAAACAAATAATTACAAGAAGAAAATTGAATAATAATAATAATAATAATAATAATAATAATAATAATAATAATAATAATAAAACGACTTCAAAATTGGTTCACTTTTAGACAAGTTCCACTTTGGGGTCTGGAAATCGTTTATCGAAACGGTGAAATCGTGGGTTATGTCAGAAGAGGAGACTATGCATATACCAGTGGACACAGTATTGGAAGAGCGTAAGTCCTCTTTGTTAATATATAATATTGTGTATCTTATGTATCTTATTGTATCTTGTGTATCTTGTGTATCTTATGTATCTTATGTATTAATTAATTTTAAATTTAATTAACTTCAGAGTTGATAATTGATCATTCATGATTTTAATTTTGTTTCAGATATATTAGACATCCGAATGGAGATAACGTAACAAAGGAATTTGTACAATCTGGAGAGTACGAGATTGAGATTATGGGCAAAATGTATCCAGCAGTGGCCAATCTTCACAGCCCCTTTGATCCGAAAAATAAACGAATCCAGGGCGAATACGATGGCCTTTAATGTCAATCTTAAACATTCATCTGTTTTTTCAGACAGAGAAGTGCACAAATTTTAATTTTCGGCTATCAATAACCATTTTCACTCATTTATAAAGCAACCAAAAAAAAAAAAACAAAAATAATAAAACTGTGATAATGAATGAAACTAAACTATGAAAATAAAAAAATTGACTTTTTTACGGTAAAAGAAATTAATCACTGAATACGGCCGAGAATCCTACACTACACTTCGTGATTATGAATGACTGCTTTTTTTTTTGTATTTACACTAAGACTACACTAAGACCAGGGATTGAATGAAAAAGGCAGACGAAGAAAAAAGACGAGGTGCCGTCAGAAATAGTGAGACAGGAAAAATGCTTATTAAATAATTAAATAGTTGGTATAATCTGATGGCTGGCGTCCGTTTTGTTCGTTCGGATAAACTTGCAGACAAAGGGAGGTCCTCGGCGCCAAATTGTCGCCTGCAACAATGACATTTCTATCTCTATGTTCCCGACCAGGTAACAATTTTTTTTATTGCATAGAATAGTTTCCCGCTGAAAATCTTATTTTGAAAAATTTTTTAATTAAAAATGAGATCAGATGGAATCGCTCTAGAAGGGGAATCAAAAAATTAGCAAGAAAGAAAGTGTGGGCAAGATTTTCCTTGAGTGGTGTGGATAAAAAGTGGAGGTAAAAAAAGTCAGCTGGCGGCGAGAAAAAGAGAAAGCATTGGCATGAGAGGTGTGCTCTTTTGTAACAGTACCTTTAACGTTCATGCGGTCCTATCAAAATTTGATTTTAGTGCTAGTGTTAGAAGTGGTCCACACTCAACTATGCGCTAGTAACAGATCTATGCGCTATTTACATACCAGTTTGCAAAGTTTACTCGACGAATAAACCGCGCAGACATGTCACTTTCAAATTCGGCCATTCAGAGGCACAGAAAATTATTGCAAGACCTGCGAAACCAAACCAATGATCAGTTTCGCCAAACTGGTAAGATTTATTTACAATTTTTTACACTTCACTTTCTTATAGCTTTGTGCAGATCATTTTATTTTCTAGATAGAACTAGTTCAACCAGTAGATATAACCAATTTTATACTGGGGATGAATTGAAAAGTAAGTTTTCTTTGATCAATGTTGCATTTTCTATTATTTTATAAAAAAATTTATATAATAATACTCATAGTCAATTAATATGTGTCATCAAACTAAATTAAACTAAAATAAATATTACTTTGCCCTAGTAAAAAGAATCATATATATTTGAATATTTGTCATACATAGACAATATATCTTTGCAATATATTACCATAAATGAGCAATGTGTGTTCAATTTATTTTAACATTATATTATTGAAAATAATATATTGTCAATATATGTTTTATGTATGGCAAATATATGATTCTTTTCATTAGGTTGATTAATTATTTTATTTTAACGATGATTTTTTTCTGCAGAAAAATGGGCTTCTCTTTGCAGTGGGCAAAAATAATATGTTTTTATTATAAAAGAAATAATTATTCAGAGTAAGTAGCATTTTTTGTTAAACATTGAGTTGAACTTTTCATTTGTATATAATAATGCAGTTTAATTTATTTTTCAAAAAAAACATTGAATTTTATTATTTTCAATGAAAAAATTGTATGTTATTTTTTCTTAATTGTTTTTTTTTTCATCAGGATAAAAAAAACTGTTCTATCAATACGATATACAGTGCAACATATTTTATTTTTTCGATATAAATTAAGAGCCCAAGAGTTTTATTTTATAAAATAATTATTTTTTTGTAAATGCGTATTTATAACTTTTGTAAAATACTAAATAAACATTGTACCAAAGCAGCTGGTTCTCATTATACATTTTTGTAACTAAGTAACATAACTGAAAAAAATGAATAGGTGTGTATTAGAAATTTGAATAAAAAAAATAGAAAACAGTTTCTAACAGTTTCAGGGACCTTGTCAAAAAAAGATACGCCCCTGACTGTCCAAAATAGAGAAAGTATATTTTTCCGGCATAATTTTCGTCTAACGTGGCTTTTCCCAGTGACGCTTCGACAGTCACAACAATCTAACCAAAAAAATAGGCACGTTTTTAATAAATTAATAAGGTAAAATATTATCATTAATAATGAAAAAAGAAAGGAAATGAAAATCAATTCACATTTTTTCGGATTTAAAATTAAATTACAATTTATTAAAATTATGTGTTATTTTTTATATTGTTTCTGGGTTTTGAAGTCGTGCTAGAAATGTCATAGTTTGAGATGAGTTTTGGAGCAGACATATATCGACGCTACCTAACAAATGGAAGTCATTTCATGGTATATATAAATAGAGTTTATAAGTGATTTATAATGAGATGAGACAGTATATTTTAACCTCTCTTTATACTTGAAATATTATTGTTATATTCCATTGATGTTGAATTATTTCAAAATTCAAACTTAAAGAGAGTACTGTATTAAAACTTTTGCGCGACAACAAAGCACACGAGTACACAATTTGTTTTTCTGCATTTTGTTGACTGGATGAACGCGCAACTCAAAATTTACCAAATTTATTATAAAACTATTCAATTATTATAAAAATAATTCAATTATTTTAAGAATGTTAAAATTAATTACATGTTCAATTAGTAAATAACACTAACAATTCAAACTACTAAATTCAACCTTTTTCAATGTATAACATTTTTTATTATTATTTAATTCTTTTCAGAATTAATTCTGTCCCAAAAAAAGAGTACAATGGTGGCTATTTGCGGTACATATTCTCCAACTCACAATTCTCAAAGTAATAATTGAATTAATTTTATTAGTAGTAATAAAATTAATAATTAATCATGAAAAAATTGTACCAAGGAATTGTTTATTCATGTATGTTACGTTTTGAAATGTTTTTGCACTGAAAGAACATTGGAGTTCAGAGAGCTCTGACGGATAAATTCAGCGATCTTATATCATTCAAAATAAAAGTCCTAAAACTCCACTCGAAGTAACAGAAACTTCGGATTTATCAGTTAGACCTCGAGAACTAATGTTTCATTTCAATTTATTGAATAATTATTTTTTCAATTTTAGGCTACAACAAATATGCTGAAAAGATGGAAGAAGATAGAAATTGTAATGAGACTGATTTTCCATTTAAAGTGCCAAAGCTGCGTAAGAAGGGAAAAATGGCTGAAAAAAAAACATTCGCTCTACCAACAAGTCCAGGTACGAGAACAAATAAAATATTAAAACAAAGATAAAAGCGTGTTTGAAAAAATCCCTCGTCTAAATATGTTAATTGGTGAAATTTCAGCTGTTAAATCGGGTGAAGAGAAATTACCAGCTTTGCCGGAGCTAATAAGAGAACAATACAAAGAAGCAAGCATCTACAAGTACAAACTAAGAAGCTTAACGTACAGTTTTCCCGTGAAATCGTCGATGTCGTCCATTGAGTTGAAAGAAAATCTGTGCAAAGGCTACGTAAAGATCTGGAGCTACTTGAAAAAAAGCTCAAGGCAGTGTGATTACATAGGGATTCTTATTTGTGCAAAGTCGCTGCCCTATGGCCGAATCTGGATGCCCTTTCGGTCGATGAAAAACGTAAAGAACGTGGATTTATACAACATCCTCGTAGGGCTGACGATCAAATTGGCCCTGTTACGGGACAATGACCAAATCACGATGCTCGTGTACATCCCGTTTGCTACTCGTGAATTCAATCCCAAAGCCAAGACTTCCAATCTCAGCGAAAGAAGACTCAAAGTTAATTCTCTGCTTCTGATCAAAGACGACAATTTAAATATCCCGCGATGTCTCATCTCGATGCTCAAACATATTAAATGAAATTCTTAATGTTGCACTGGCCTGTGCAATTTTTTTAAATTTAGATTAAATTTTTTATATCTTGCTTGGATATACTCCTTGATCTCACAGTTTTATAATTGATCGACTGTATTTTAAAATGGAATTGTAAATATTATATTATATACAAACGTGTTGAATTATGTGTTAATTTTTTATGAATAAATGATGATTTTTACAATTAAGAAATATGACAGTTTTTTTATTGTTTTTCCATACATTTTTGGGTTAAATTTTTATATGGAAATGAATTAAAATTATAGAGCGAGTTTTTGTACAATGTTTCGATCTTCTTCTTAAGGCGAATAAACATTGAATGATGCAATTGAGGAAAGACTAAACGTTTTCCAAGAATGGTTCAATGCTTCTTACGATGCTTGTGCGGTCAGTGGCGGGGCAACACTCGAGTGGTTCGGACGTATCAAATTTTAATATTGTCCGATAAGTGCTAAACAATGTAACAAAAAGTTATAATTTTTTGAATAATTAGATTGAGAGAATCGAAAGTGCTTGAAATGTTTCCGATTATGCTTACTCTTCGACATGAAGAAATGCTGCGGATTCTTAACGAGAATTTGCAAGCTGCAAACGAAATCATTTCTGTTCGTACGAATTACTCACAAATTGAAACAAGTAAGCAAAATGAAATTATCGTTTTTTTTTTAATTCTACATTCGCATATTAAGCTGAAATGACCATTCAAATTTTATTTTAGATAGGCGAGAGGAATGCAAACTGCTGGATTTAAGAAAACCAAATATATACAGCAGAATCATTAATATGTTGGTTCAATTTTGATTCTTTATTTTTTTTTACTTTTTAATTTCAATATTATTAAAACTATGATTTTTTGTTTCAGATAAGTGGGTTAAACTTTGTTTCAAAGTTGAAAAAAAAAGAAATATTCGACCTGATTGTCCAGAAGATCAAACCTCTAATAAAAGACAGAGGACATTATTTTCATGTAAATATTCACAGGCTAAGTCACATTTAAAATATTCATTGATTTAGTAATTTTGTATCATTTTTTTCAGACAACAACAATGATGGCCAGATTTTTTATTCATTTGCAGAAACTGAATCTGATTTGATAGAATAAATGAAATTCTGACAAAAAATTGAATTGTACCACAGTGATGTGAAACAATATTATTATTCAGTACTAGTCAAATAAAGTTGTTTAAATGTAAAATATCAGTGTACATTATTTCAAAAGATTGAGCTTCTTTTTGACAGATATTGCATGCAGTAGTTAATATTCAGCTGATTTTCATATATAAAATGATTTTGCAAGTTAAAAACACCATGGATAAAAAGAAAAAATCAAATAGAATTAGAATGTTTTTTATACCTTTATTTTTTCTTTTTTTATGTATAAAAACTGATATTTAAGATCTTGGACGTTCTTTTTTCTCTTTATACAAAGCCAATAGCGATACGTTAGCTACTTTGACAACCTTAAAACGTACTCCGGGAATATCTCCGACAGCATGACCTTTACGACCGAATCCTGCAACCAAAACTTCGTCATTCTCCTCGATGGAATTCAAACAACCGTCCCTGGGTACGAAGGCTGTTATTTTTTTGCCGTTTTTAATCAGCTGCACTCGCACACATTTTCTGATGGCAGAATTTGGCTGTTTGGCTTCAACACCTCTGCAAATTAAATTTAAAACATTATAACACAAAAATGTTACTAATTTTGAATTAATACGAACAAAACTTGAATAAATATTTACACTTTTTCCAAAACAATTCCTTTGGCATGGGATGCGCCTCCGAAGGGATTAGCCTTCCATCTCGTTCCAAGATGAGCTTTTTTGAAATCTTTGTCTGCCCATCGCTGAACGCGCCGTTGGTTTACGTGCTTTCTAGCAGTGTGAAGACCTCGCGGTTTACCTGCAACATTTTCATCCAGTCAGTTTTCTATCACAACAATGACCAAAACTCAAATTCATACAATCATATAAATTAATCGATTTTTATTTTCTTTCTTATAAGAATTTAAGAAATATTTCAACTAAGTATAATTTTATTTTTATATTTATTTAAAACAAAAATAAAAAAGAACCACGTGTGTAACAATCTGTTAATATTAAATTATAAAATGTACGCAACCCACTTTGTTTCAGTTACTGCATTCAGCTGCTGTGATACAGCAATATCTAACCATATAAATAATTTGTACTTTTTTATAAAAAAACCCTTTTAATAAACATTATACAATTACAATGACTTACCCATGTTTGCTGGACCAGAATAACCTCAAAAGAAAGGATACCAAAACTTTTCTTTTCGGCGTTGGATTAAGCAATAATGAAACAGCATGAGAAACAAGACAAAGACAGAATCTAAAGGTTGATTTTCAAACACATAGCGGAATATTCAACATATTCTATTTTGTTGTATTTATAATTTGCTTTATGCTATATCGCTATTTTATTTCTTGTTCATTTGGCTTATTTACAAACTGAATTATGATCATGAGGATAAACAAAAGAAACAACAGTAAAAATCAATAGTGGCAATTGTAAACTCGACTTGAGGTTAACTTCACAGCACACGGGAATCCTGTAATGTGTAGAAAACGTGGCAACGTTGCGCTGGTTTTGTAAAGTTTCGCTCGACAGTGGCGTTCTCTGTGGCATGTTTACATCTGCACTGACCATCCCGAAACTTTGAAATCAAATCTATGCAACTAGGTAAGTAATTTTGAATTACTTAAATTTAATAGTTCCAAGTAAACTCGAATTTATCTTTTTTTTAGATGTATTACTAGCAAAGGATATACGTCGCAAAGAGAGAGGTCAGAAAAGGAGCCAAAAGAAAGTTTACAAGGGAAACATCCCTGATAACATGAAATTTGCATAAATGTAACTTCTCATTGTGCTGAATTATTTACATAAATCATTTACATACAAATTTTTTTTTGTCGAAATTAATAAACGAATCAAAAATAAACAATTTTTGGTTTTTCAAAACTTGAAAAATTCAAAAATTTGGTTGCTTGTATAAAATTTGTGTAAATAATGCAGGACAATGCGGAGTTAGAGTTGCATACATTTTTTGTATGACATTATGTAAAGTTTACACAAAATTTACATAAATCATGTTGTTGAATAAAATTCGTTTTTTATTATATAATGCATTAAACAAATAATACAATTTGAACAAAAATAGAGTTATACCTTACAACTTCAGCATTTGAACTAAAATGACTCTTAATACTAGGATCAAAAGCATATTGATTGCATATTTTTTTCTCTTTATGTTAATTGTGACTTTCAATTATTTAAACTTAAATAATTCGCTATTCAATTTTCAAAAATGAAATTCCAGTTTACCTCAACCTAAAAAGCTATTTTGTTAATATGTTAAGTTGAATTAAACTGTCTTAGCATAAGCAAAAGGTCATTGACGCAGAGTTTTTACAAATATTTCGGATTGCTCTGTGACGTAAGCGGTATCTAGCAATTCTCTTCCAAGTTCATTAGTCTCGCGCATAGGTGTACATTGCGGATTGACTTCACTTTGACTATTGTTCTGGAATTATATTATTTAAATTTTTTTTTATATTTCATAAAAAACGTTTAATTTTCTTATTAACAGTTCATACAATATGTTAGGATTGTTTTGACGGATCGTCGACAATTATTTCTAATAAAATATGCGACTGTTTCGTTTTCACGTGAGACTGTAAAGGAATGCAATATATAAAACCGTTTGTGGCTGTGAATAACAGTTTAAAGAGATATTCTTATCAAATCAAACTCAAATTAAGAATATGTAAATTAAAGTTTACAGTAAACATTTATTTTCTATTCCAACAAAACGTAATGATATCTAAATTTAAAGTCGAATTATCAAACATAAAAAGAAACTCAAGTGTACATCGAACTTTATTAAAATTGTAGTATTTTATTGCATTACGATAATGGCCATTTTAATATTGTCAATTAATGCATTGAACAAATTCTAGAGGTAGAAAATGCATATTTTCAAAAACAAATCAAACTTGCATTCATCCAAAATTATCACGTACAAATGATGGCATTATCTTTGACGAAATAGATGAAAAATTAAAGCGAGTGTTTTACAGTAAAAATAAAAAACTAGTGGGTTCCTACATTCACCGTTTCGCTCCTATAGATGAAAGTCAGTTCAGTTGCACAGGATATTTGTATACCGTAAAAGCGAAATAATCTCAGATTATCTGTAGTTGGTTTTATACAAATAATGATTTGTTCAATACATAAAATCGGGCCGGTGAGACTTTTGAGTGATATTTTTTAAAACGAAATTAATCCTTTCGATGTCAGATTATTTATGTTAAAGAAATAATATTCTTTGTACAATAGTTTTCCTGCTAAAAATTTAAATCGCGTTTGATATCAGCAATTTATTTGATTTGTTTATTTGAGTTTCTTTTTATGTTTGATAATTCTATTTTAAATTTAGATATCATTACGTTTTGTTGGAATAGAAAATAAATGTTTACTGTAAACTTTAATTTACATATTCTTAATTTGAGTTTGATTTGAGTAAAGTGATAAATATTTGTAATAATCTCATTTATTTGATTTATCAATTTCATTGTATGTTGAAAGATATCAATGCGTTTTGTTAGAATAGTGAACAATTCTACTTTTGATTTTCTTCATTTAACCATTTTTTTGATTATGTGAAAATAATATCTGCACAACTCTCATCGTGAATTTACGATTTCATTGTATTTTATAAAAAAGAAAAAAATGTATATAATTATATTAGTTTTGATTTTTGTAATAAGAACTGGAATCCTTTATTTTTTATTTTGTTGAGTAATAATAACGCCAACGGCGGCAAGCGTTCAGCCCTTTGTTGACCATAAAGTGCTGCCGCCAGACGGCGGCAAGCGTAAATCGACACATTTTTCGGCGCTAAATCGAAAAATCAAGAAAGTGACATCGCCGAGTGACATCGTCGATTAAAAATAAATTTTAGAATTATTTTAGAATTAAAATTACTTCAAGGTATGATTGAATATTTGTTAAAATACAAAATACTTGTGAGCCTTATGACACGCAAGTTTTTTATATAGTAAAAATTAGTAGAATATCCGAAATTTGAGGTTAGGTGCTTCATAAACGCGTAAATAAGGCCGTTAAACTTCGCCGCTGCAACAACTCTCACCGGCGAAGTTCTAACGAACTTCTTGATATCTGGAATTTTGATATTTGATGAAAATAAATAAGTTTTTCAACAGGCGGAGAGAAATAAATTCAGAATATGACTATTAAAAATTATAAAAGACTACCCATATCTAAAATTATATCGAATTTTAAAATGTAAATAAAAAAAATTTGTTTCGTTGATGAAAACATTAATGTTTGATGTATCAGTTTTCGATGTAATAACACAAATTGATGGTTCACTGTAAGATATAAAATACTTTGACATAATGTTAAAGATATAAATATATAAGTAATTCCACAACAATTTTCTTATTTAACCATTGATGAACTGAGAAAAAATAGGATTCATATTTGAAAACCGTGTCACACTTTTTTTTGGTAAATTAAAATATGTTTAAAAAACTAATATCCAATGCCATACAAAAAATTTAAATCTAACTCGGAAATCAGCAAGGACTTCATCGTTTAAATCCACTCTAGAATTTGGTACTTGTTTGATCAATTTGGCAAAGTCCAATTGTAGTTGTTTTGAAAAAATTAGAGCTAATCCTAAATTATTTGGATTTGAATTTGTCTAAGTTTTCAAACTCATACTTGGCGAAATTGTATGGGATGGGTATGTCTTGCCGAATTCACATGGTACCGAACGGGATTTGATGTTGAAAATATTTGACACCGACGGAAAATAAAGAAGAAAAATATAGACAT
>JAQQRF010000975.1:0-32946 GCA_030523145.1 Trissolcus brochymenae
ATATATATATATATATATATATATATCGGATCGACCTTATATATATATATATACACATATATATATATAAGGTCGATCCGGGGCCGTTGCAATTGGACCGGGGCTCGCCCGCATGCGGCACTTATGCAATTCGCGGGAGCGCGTCTTCGGCGTTTTATGTGCGGCTGCTCGTTTCTCACTCTCTGCGGGCTTCCATCTCGCTGGTTTATCGCGACGAGCGCGCTTTATCTTGCTCTTGGGGCGGGCTGCTCGTCTCTATCGCTCCCTTCGCGTGTTCCTTGCGTCCTTGTCTCGAACATCTCTCCCTCTCTGTCTGTGGGTGTTTCTCTCTCTGGCGTGTATGTGCGATGGACTTTAGGGCTCGTTGGAGAAACGCCGCACGTATAACAGGCGCTGGGTGTGCGTGCGGTGAACGGACCGATAGGGATTTACGAGCGGTTTCAGGCAATCGCGAATAGAGATTAGGCCGGTAATTAACTATGGATCTGGTCTGCAGCGAGTTCGCGAGCCCGAGTACGTCGTTGGCTATATACATAAGTGACCCCAGTCGCGGCAGCCAGCCGCGGCAGTCCTACCCTTTACATGGCTATGTATTCACGCCACGTACATATGTATATATGGGTACATAACACACACGCCGGCTCTCTCGCTCGGCGCTTACGTATGTAGCGTAGTGCCGTTGGGTATATAGGACGTGCACCGACTGTGCGAATATACGTACATGGCGTATATACGGTATATACGCCGAGTGCCCCAAAAGGCAGACGTGCCTGGCATCGACGTCGTCGTTGGTACCTATGTAGCCCCGCGCAGCCCCCCCACACCACCGCCGCTCATTTATCCGTCCCCCTCTTCCTCGGCTATCTGCTTAGCTCCGTCTCGCTCGCTCGCCGCTCCGCGGGGTGTTTGGCAATTGGCGGCAAGGCGGGGACCAACGGGGTGGCCATCTCGCACACACTTAACCGCGCCGCCACCGTCAGCCTGCACACACGGACCCGAGCCCAAAATCTACATCCTGCCACGACCAAGCTTAAGACGCTTCGATCGCTCTCAAATTGTATCCCCTCATACCCCGATATATATACACGGACGGCCATTCCCATTATAATTGCGGCTAATTGTTTGCGCGTTATTTTGCGCGACCCGTCTACAAGATAACGCGAAGAGTTTCGCTCGGATTAGACCGAGGAGGCACGCCCTACAATTCGGACGCGCCAAATTCACCCTGATGCAAATTTTAACTAGACTACCCTCAGTGCAGATTTCTTCGACAAATTATTTTCAGACACACCAGCGGTAATAACACACTTGCTGAAATTTCAGATAGTGATATCGCTTAACGACCACGATATATACTCTCTCTCTCTCTCTTCTTATTTATATCTAGTACATTGTTTGTTCCTAAACATTTATATATGACCACATTTATCGCTCATGAATGTCAACTATATATGTAGCGTAATGTTGCTCTATGTATAATCATAAATGTCCCGCATTTATGTTGTCATATATGTAATACATATACCGCTCACATATGGCTGTTCGCGTCAAAGATTAGTTTCGCACATATACAGACACATGTTTGTCATATATGCCGCATAAATGTATCCATAAATGTAACATTCATGATATTTTACTGATTTTGATAAATGAGTCAATCATGTTTGTTCCATAAATGTACCATCTATAGAGGCATAAATCAATTTTTTACTTGGTTCACGTCCAGATTCTGGTATGATGTTCGAATTTATTTGATATAGTTAACAAGTTCGACAGATGACAAAATTGATAATGAAAATGTGTGTCATCGAATCGACTTTTGTCCTTCACTCTTTTGAACCTCTCTGTTTCTGTACTTGTTGAACATCGGAATAATTTTACCCAACGTGCATCAAAAGTTGGCTATCCTACGGTGGAAAGAAATTCATAATTCTTCAAATGTATCTCCTTTGGATTATAAAACCAGTATCTTCATTCATGCTGTAGAAAATGTCTATTAAGACACACAAATAAATATCTCAAATTTCAAATTTATAAATTGAAAGATCTTCAATTAATAATGTTTTAATTTATAAAGTATTTGAATTGACGACACTTGTTTTCACATTGCATTTTTGAAAAAAAAAAAAAAAAAATTATAATAAACTCTTGTTTTACAGTCAAGAAAGTTTTTTAGACCCATGTATTTATTCTTGGCTCATAATCAAGAACAAGAAAATACGTATCTGAACCAACAAAAAGGATACGTCAAAATTGCAACAAAAAGAGATAGCATATATTTTGGAAAATTTCCAGACCTTTAAAAATGTCATAAAATATGTAAAATTCAATTAAAAGAAATTATGAAATAGTGTCAAGAGGAGAAACAAATTTGACCAAGTATTTTCTAATTTTTGACAAAGGATAATCGAATGACTCGAAATTTGCTGCGACAATCGATCGGAGCTGCTCTTTTGGACCTGCCAAAGTATCTTTGAATTCTAAAGAAATTCCTCGTCTTCATATTCGTTCAAATTTCAACACTGATGAAAATGATTCGAAACAATCTTATCAAACTATTTTTTTGTTCTTTTTAAGGACTGTAAAATGAAACCCACCCAAATTACAACGTTAATTACAAGCGTATCAATGTTAAACATAAAAGATTTCGAATTTTCGTGAAATTTCACGCGATGAATTTCACTTGGATTTTCGCTTGGATATTTTCGTGCTAGATGCGCTGTATTTTGGATGACCCAGATTGCGAGCTAACGAAACCCTTCTTGGTTGCTGCTGAACACCCTATACATTAATGTCTCACTCCCTTGCTTCCTCGCTCTCTGCGGTCCTACGTCGATTGCGTATCTTGGTGAGTCGACGGCTAACGCTAGCAGCGCCACTGGATAAGGGTTACTTGCCACGGTCGCCATCTAATGCTCTTTGTCGTTTGAATTAAATAAACAGTTCCGTTGTCACGTTTCGATGTCAAGAATACTCCTCTCTATATGACAAAAACATAACAGCAAAGTGACAGCGACATGGCAACTGCATTACTTAGCCACTCAATTTTTCCAAATTCCATTTTTCCACCTTATTCTCATTTCTTTCTACAAAGAAAGAATATTAACACTTTACTAATTCCAAAAATATTAATGGCAAAAGAAAAAAGAATTGCCCGCAAAATTAGGCAAGCAAACTCCCGAGCGTTAGAACAAAATCGCGAAAAATGAATGCAACTTTTGTTTCAGCTCTTACATTGTGCTTTTCTTTTACAGATAGGAGAAAAAAAACTTTCTGTTGGAGAAAAAAAAAATACAAGTTGGCCGGGCGGGTTTCGCAATTGCACGGCTTATTTTGGAAGGCGGTTTCGCATCAGGATTTACGCCTCTCTCTCTTGAACGCGAAGCCGATTGAATCGAAAAGCTCATGAATGAAGGAGGACAGAACGAATGTGTGCTGTTGGCGAAAAAGACGTGCATGTAGGTACACCACGAAGAGAAGCGCGGTACCTAGAAATTCGTTTCTTCGTGCCGACACGCGAGTTACGCGCGTCCCTTTTCTTCTTCCATCTCGCTCTTTCTGCGTTGGCACGAGAAATTTCCGGTGTATAAAATCGCCGAGCGAAGAATGCACGCTCGGCTGGAGAGGAAAACTAGAGAGAGTGAGATAGATGAGGGAAGGAATAAAAGAATAAGGGCCACACAGATTAGAACTGGCGCGAACAAGGAAAAAGGAGCGCGCAGTCGATTTTGAAAGTTACGACACAGAATGAATTAAGAAAGCATTTTCCATTCGTTCGCTCTTTTATGGCGCAATCTTTTTAAAAGTCACTTAAACACGCCGTTTGGCCTTTGGCGACACGTGATTGCGATCCTTCATATCAAATTCACTCCTTTCAAAGCACTCATCAAGGTTTTCTTACGCACGGCTTTATGTTTTCAATTTTATCCTCCGAGACAAGATGTCCGAGTGACATTAATGCACTGAAATACACGTCACCTGATTCCGTACTCGAACGCTCTTTGTTCGTAAGTGATTTTCACTTCATGTGATATTCAAATTTGATCCCAAAAATAAGAAGAAGAACTTGATCAAGTCCTACGAATTTTGAACAACAAATAATAACAACAATAATAATAATAATGAAACTTTTGCATCATCCACAAAAGTATGTCAAGTCTGATTTGGTAACGCGAATTCAACTGATTTTTAAAAATAATATTGTGAAACCTCTGATTATTTCCATCTGTAGATTTTAATTTCAATCTGTTTTTTAAATGAATTCAAAAAGTTGTTACTTTTTATTTAGAATTTCTTGTTTACGTTCATGATGCTACTCTCTAAATTCGAATAAGTCAAAAGTCGTCCACTCATTGCAAAAGTGAAAATTCCATTGTTATTTTCATTCAAAATGAGTGCAAATTTTCACATTTTGCAATAAGTGGACGACTCTGGACTTATTGTACGTGTATATTTATTTTTTTTATGAGTGATTTTTCACTTATTCGAATTTACAGAGTAATTTGACGTATTTAATAAAATGAGATAAATTAAAATTTTGATCTGTTTTGAAAATTTTTTCAATTAAAAGTTTGATTTATCTTGATGTGTCTGTAACTTCATTTTCTTTCCCCCATCATTTTTATATTTTTGTGACTGTCGTAAAATTCGCGTGCTCGAGCGAAAAAAAAATTCCGATATTACTTGACGCCGTTATGAGTGATCATGGATATACGTGCAGCGGAACAACAACGTAACGGTATTTTTTTTTTTTTTTTTTTTTTTCAAACTAAGCAGAGCTGCACACGGACAATGCACGGGAATGCTGCGAATGAATGATCATTCGCGAATCTTTAGTTATAAACAAAATTTCGTCTCGTCTCACATTTCATTTTGCTTTTTAAAATTCGCATCAAATCGTGCGCGAAGCCCATTCTCCGCGTTCTTTTTACAAGATTCAGCCGTTTGTTAAATCTAAATATTTATGATTCCTCGTTTCGAAACGAAAATGTCTTTTGTAAAGAGTCAGAGATGTGTCAATTAATTGCGCAGCAACTTTTTCATTCGCACATTTTATTATCACAAAGTTTTTGCAAGGTGCAAACAATATAATTTGCGAACAATAATTGTAGACCTTTGGGGCCACGAGAAACAATAAGCTACGTTACTAATTGGAGCATCGCAGGGCTAATTGGACCGTTTACTTTAGGTGTAAAATTGATAAAGTGATTCAATTAAAAAGAGCAGCGCACAATTCTCGGGTATGTTTTTTGGCGTGTAAGTATAAATGACAGTGTTTGTCCGGAACGCAAGAAAGGAAAGAGACACAAAATTGTGTACGATTAAATAACGAATATACGTTTGTATTTTGTTAAGTAGTGAGCATCAATGCAATACACAAATGCTCCGCTCTGTGAGATAGCTAAAAATGCTAATGGCAAGCTGCTTTTATCCGATCGATGCGTTGCCTCCCCCAATCTCCACTGCCGTGCGCTCGTTCTTCTTCTGATGAGAGGAAAGTAGTTCACTTTTACCACTTTCACTTGGTACGAGTTACAGAATAAGCCCCTAAATTGAGGGTTGAGGAGTGAGAGAGTATAGTTCACAAAGTTTTGAGAGAACAAGTTCAAGTTTAGTTCTGGTTAACGACTTTATAGATACATGTCACGTTTGCCAATTTTCCGCATTTCACCCCAAGCAAACATTTTTTTTTTTATTCCAACGAAAGAGTACCGTAAAAAGTAGAGTGTCAAGTCAAAACCTATCATTCCACTTGTCTTTGAAAAGACTCACGTCTATATAAATCAGTACCTTAGAACCAATTTTTATCATACCATGATAATTTCTGATGTTTAACAATATTAAACCTCTTTGCTAAATAACAGAATTTGACAATTTGATTAAGTAGTTTTTTTTCCTCTGTTTTGTTGAAAAATTGGTACTAGCATATGACTGATGTATATCATTTTGTATGTACATATGACATATGTATATAATTTTCTGTATTGCAAACTTTAAGGACGTGAATTTCTATTGTAAAATCTCAGTTTGGAACATTTTTCTTTCCATCGATTTAAGAACGCAAAATCGGAATGAAAATAATCGATGCACTGCTTTCGAATATGCTGATGAGACCAGAAGCGTCGTTTTATTCTTAACACGAACCGGAAAACGCTCAGCGCGTTTATATCGCGAAAAAAATGTGAGTGGATGCAGCTACTTTGTATCTGCATTTGTCTTACGGATTGCCTGGACGACTGAAAAACAGATTTGAGAGAAATTGAGAAATTTTAATAAAACCCTTTTTTTCTTCGTTTTTGCAGTCAAATATCTTGCGGGTATATAAATTTTTAGCTCCTCTATTACATTCCACCAAAATGATATTTTATCTAAAACTGGTGGACACCGGAGGGTTTATGAAAAAGTTACTGGAGAAACATAAAATGAATCATGAAAATGTTGAACGGATGGATATCATTTTTAAAAGTATTTCCACGTCAGTTGTATGGAAAAACAAAATTTGTCGTTAATAAAATAGCGGAGAAGGTCGAAAAAGGAAGCGCGTGAATATAATATCATGATTTAAAATTGCACCGATTATTTTTGATCTCATATGCACAGGCCAAATAACGCTTTTAAATCATATTACCCTCAATAATCGTGGGCGAATTTATAAAATTCTCATCGGTGCAATTTTGCTTCCACTTGTGTTCTACATTTTACATGGGAAGTGCGTATTTTGTCTCTCTCGTGTGGAATTTATAAAATTCACAGCACTCATAATAATGTTGTCTGCTGAATATCTCCCTCGATTTTGCTTTTATTAAACATATTTATAACAGAAACACGCGAAAATCCGAGAGAGGGTTTTATGTTATAAAAATTGATTAATGGAATGCATCATGCCAAGATCGAATGGTCATCGATTTGACATTTTCATTATTGTCATTAGCATTTTCCAGCAAATGAATTATCGTGCGAAATATGTCAAAAATTCAACTCTCTATCCGATGAACAAAAATATATAGTTGTACTACTTAGTGATGTGATCATATAATCGCAATTGATTTAACACTTTTTCAAAATGAAAAAAAAAAAAACAAGAAAAAATTTATATATAATGTATGATATACTATTTGGCGACGTTTTGTAACAGACAGTAAACTCTAGACTTAATTTTTTTTAAATATCAGCATGTTGCAAAATCTTTGGGAAAACCATTTTTCCTGGTTGTAATAATTATGCTAATGCCCTATAAAATCGTCTATTATTTGAGAAAGAAAAGAAACGTGCAAAAATGTCACTCCTGTTATGCTAGAATAACTTAATCCGAGCTCTTAATTACGAATCGAGTTTTACGAAGAATTCTATTGGACAGAAAGAAGGATCCGAATTTATCGTCGAAATTTTCATTGTGCCAATAAATCGATTAATGGATGAATAATATTACTCAATCGGGATATTACAAGAAAGTGAATGCGCAAGAATATAATTTACAAATTTAAATCAATTCTACAGAAACATGTACATAAATTGTATAATAAAACATTTCCCCGGTCTCAACTTTTCTTATCAGATTTACACGTGTTTTTGATAAGCTCACCTCCGTAACGGGAATGAACTTGTCGTTCGATTCAATTCACTACAAAATTTGCCGTAAAATGCTCTTTTAGAAAATATTTTGACTCTCGTAATCGGAATTTGTGCAATATTTCTTTTTTTTTTTTTTTTTTTTTTTTTTCAAACTGACAAACGCCTCACAAATCGTTCTACAATTCGACGCCACAACATGCCGGATACCAAAAATGCTATACAGATTATGACGAAAAAAGTTGCATCATCGCATAACATGATTTTCGCCTTTTATTTTTCATCGTACGTGAAAATTAAATCATTCAATCGTTCAAAAACGCATGAAAGAGCTTTCGTTTCGAGTTAACCATATCAAAAAGGAAATCCAAAAACTCAAATTCAGAAGGAAACCGAACAAATTATAAACAAACTAATACTAGGATAATTAACCTGTTTATAATTAAAAATGATTGATAAAAAAAATGCATCTCCAGTATGAGAATCCAAAAAGCGCTTGAAAACTCTGTTTGAGAATTGGAACCAAGTTCGGAAACGGGAGAAACTCGAAAATGCGTCGTGACCTAGCTGGTGAAGCGTCCAAAATTGGCGTAACGAAAAATGTTATCGAGTATACAGCGGGCTCTATATTGGTCGTCGATCTGCGTCCATGATGTCGCGCTAATTAGCGCGCATCGCTCGTCTTGGCGTGTCCCATCGGGCGCCATCTTAGATCACGTTGAAGGACCGATAGCACATAGAGGTATATAGAGGAGCGAGGCGAGGTGTGTGCTCGCACACACACACGTCCGAATCGCCCACGCACACGTGTATCCGCGCGACAGCTGGCGCATGCAAACCCACACGAGTGTACGTGCATCCGCGCGTACATACAGCCCGTACGCTCACGTACGCGCGTGTCAAGCCGTCCGTTGGTGTACGTGTGTTGTGCGACACACACCCACACAGACTCGAACGAGAGAGCGAGGGACTTTTGGGACACGTTGTACATGGGTCGTCGCATCGTAGGTTCGCGATGGGTTGGATACATAAGGGGGCTCTTTATGTAGCACATAGACGTTGCCGCTCGCTCGGCGTGTGACGCTCAAATTACCTCCGTCCTCCTGGTGACCCCCCTCGTCGCGCGCCCCACCGCTATCGCCTCCTCATCGTTGCTGTCGACCCCCGCGCGGCCCCTCGCCGCCTTCGCCACGTCGTACCCCGCGGCCGCCACCCCACGCCAGCGCGCTATATAACGCTATATAACGCCGGAGCTGCGGGTCTGAAACGCGGCCAGCAGCAGACAGGCACCGCGGGTCACCGCCTTCCCTCGTCCAAGCTCGCTGCCGCGCTCGCCCCGCGTCCGCCGAGCGAACGAGACGCAATCGGATCACGCGCGCACAACCGACGAGGACCGAGGAGCCCGTCCCCCCTCCTCCCCCCGCTCGACCCCTTTGTTATTAGTCCACCGTGTACCACCCTAAATTTGCTCGCTCGCGCTCTCTGCCAGCGGACGAATTTCGCGCGAGAAAGACCAGACCAAGAATATTGCACTTTTCCCATCCTCTCGAGCTTCTATCTTTCCTACATTTTTTTATTCTCTTCTTCCTTTTCGTCCTCTTTTCTCAAATTCAACTACCGTTTTTTGTAAAATGCATTTTTGCTACATTCTATTTTACAGATCTACTTTTTCTGATTTTCTATTTTCAGATCCTTTTTGCTTATTTTTTTTTTTTTTTTCATTTTTCTCAGAAGAATCTTTGACTTTTTGACCAGCATTATGGTTTTGAGGTTCGAATTTTTATAAACAGGGAGTTGATAATAATAATTTGACCCAGATAGCTGAGAGGATTATCTCTTAGGGATCTCCTCTTTTTCTGGGGGGAAAAAAGTATTTTGGCAAGGCGCAAACGCGCGAGCCAATTTCGTGTCGCTTGGACAACGCGTGTTTGAATAAAACTGGTAAGGGCGATGACAAAAGGTGCAACGATACTGCGGACACGGTGGGGCGACGCTTTGCGCTTGTTTTTAACCGTCCGTGTTCGAAGTTTTCGCCAGTTTTATGATATGGGTTCTCGGTCGAGCATCAACGTGCAGCTGCAGATAACCGGGTGCCTGAAAAACAACGTTTCCGAAATCTCAATACATTAACCGGACTAAGAAAGATTAATTTTAAGAGATTTCTTTTCAGCCAACTATTTTTTCTTCAATTTTTAAGTTGCAGGAATATTTGCAAATGAAAAAAAAATTGCGATTCAGCAATTTGCAAGACCTCAGAAATTTAGGACAAAATTTGTCTTACCCTACTGAATTGACGCTCAAAGTCAATTAAAACGATAAAAGACAAATACCCTCATGATTAATGCAAATGAAAGTTTTTGTTTGGTGACAAAATCACATCGAGCATTATAATTTTTCGCACGAATATATAATCCGAACGGTGGATCAATGCTTTGCGATAGAATTCAATTAGACGACAGTTAAACTGTTACCCCATTTAATGGTTTTGTGTGTTTGTAGTACAATTACGTTTAAACTTTTTAACTGGATTGTGTCGTGCTTTAATGAAGTGAAAAATGTTATGGAAGTACTAATAGATTTCAATTGTGCATTCACAGTAGAGCGTAAGGTCAGATAAACGATATTTTGATTTCCGTTTTGTTTTGTCTTCATTTACAACGATTTCAGTATAATCAAATATATCAAGATTTAGTTGAAAAATATATACGAAAAACTTACAAAATACACGATTGAATTAAAAAAGAATAATTATGAGAATAGAACAAAAAAATGAAAAGAATCAGCTGCAGGAGTTTAATTTGTATTCTTGTTTTTAAGTTCCAAAAAATTTCAGGTTCGAAGCAGCTTACACGTCCGCGTATTTTCCAGTTTTTTTTGTCCGCTCGTTTTCTCGCTTTTTTGCTTATTGACGAGCGTGTCCGGCGGCACTCGAAATGCTGTCTGCGTAGCACAAAAGACGAAGAACGGTGGAATGAAAGACTCGAAAAGAAGAGAGGAACCCCGAAGAAACGTAGAACGAGGGAAAAGTCGAGGGGTTTCAGCGTTATTAAATTCAGCGCGATTGGATTAACCTTCGTCCGGTCACCAGATCGCCGAGACACACAATATCATTGCGCTTGTTTTCGGGCGTGAATGATATGTTGTTCGCGCGGTTTATCGACAAATAATAAATCTTTTGACAAAAAAAAAAAAAAAAAAAAAAATAGTGCCGAGGTCAGCACCGACTGATACGAATTCATTATGACAATCGTTGAATTACACCCTGCCGACTGCCTCAAAACGTATACCCATTTTCGTCGTCTGTGCGCGAGCCTTAAACGAGCAAACTGTTCGCTAAATTTATGTGAAGTATATTAAGTCAATTGTCGGCATAATGTTGATCTTTGGTTTGCGAATGAATTACGAATTCGCATGATTCTTGTGATATGCTACGTTAGGCGATTATATAACGTTTACCACTCATTTGTTTCTTCACTTGTAATAGTATTTTATTTTCATACCACGCATAGAGCAACTGCAAATAACATTTTTCACTACGAGTATACTTGTGCGAAAAGTAATCACTTTCAGCACTAGTTCGGAAAATTGGTTTTTTAGCACTCTTGTGCTAAAAATCAATAATCAAAGAATAAAGAAAGTAATTGTTAGAGAACAAAATTGGATGATGTATCATGAGATGAATTTTGAAATTTAAATTTATACAAAATTAAGAAAAATTGTAAATATGTATTGTTATTTGAAAAAAAGGAAATTGTAAATGAAGTTTTAAAGTGACAATAATTGTATTGCGAGTTATGACAAATTCATTGAGAATTTGTAAAAATGTTTCATCGAGTTACGATAAATCTTGATAAGAATGCTGAAAAGTTTGTTGTGAATGAATAGGTGGCGTATAAAAAGGCATTGAATTTTTCGATGAATGAAACTGTATTGCAGCGAGGCGTAGAATTATTGCGGTATGCCCGGCATCAAGTTCTAGGTCGGGAAAAAATGATTTAAAACAGTCTCGGTGGATGGACATTTAAATCGCTAATTTGTTTCAACGAGTCGATGAAATTCTCAAGGTGCATATCGTAAACATTCACGTCATCGCTTTAAAACATGAGGTGAATGGAACTCTCCTCGCTTAAAACCTTGGAATTGTTGAAATTGCCGCACCAGTATACGTTAGGGTAACAGAATTCCCGAAGCGCACATCGGAAATATTTTAATCATCCATCATAAGCATCAGCGGACGGAATTCTCAATGCACGGAACTTGTGCGATCATCCCGCTCGAATTTTTCTTCTTATCGGGTTATATATATATGTTTTACACCATTCTCCTATCATTTTTCTTGTTGAGTTTAGAGTACCATTTTGCAAATACACGCGAAATTCAAAATGCTTTTAACCTTCTCGCTGATGAGTTCGCACTTCTAATCAAGAGTTGCGCGTAAAAAAAGTTCACAGCTTGATCTTGTTTCAAAACGATCAAAAGCTTGCATCTCGTAACTGCAAATCCGGTAATCATCCCATCAAATACACTTCTCTTCATATACTTCGATCGCAACATTTTCGCATCGAAAAATATGTAATCCTTCAGTGATTTTCTGCAACAAATTGTAATCTGCTTTTTTGCAAATATTTTTTTGTTAATTTTCATCTGCGAAAGAAAATGTTTTTTTTTTTTTTTGGCAATATGAAGTCACAAAATTGATATCGGGGTTCAAATGAGATTTTTAATTTGAGTAGATGCTTTATCAATGCTGTATATCAATTTTCAAAAAAATGATTATCCGAGAAACGAAACAGAGAATTTTGCTGGATGGATATTTGATTGAATTGTTTTTGCAAAGTTGTTGAGAAAAGTGTAAACAAGATACCTAAATTAGAATTGTTTTCAATACTCCAACTTGAAAATACAATCAACATTCAATCAAAATAGTTTTAAACAATAAATTAGCTATACCGGTAATTGTTTTACCGTAAGATATAAGTGTTATTCACAAACTTTATTTTTCAATAACACTTCATCAACAACGCAATAACAAAAAAGTTATTATATACAAAAAAATTGGACAATATTAAGATTTGAGTTATTTCAATTGACAACCATGGCACATTTGAATACACCGCGACAGTTAATTTTTGTTCAAAGAGAGGTAAAATTTGATATTGGGATAAACGTGGGAATATTTGGCTTGGTAAATGAGTTGCAATTAATCGGGTGTAAGGTTCAACTAAAATTACGATGAGCTTATAATAAGATGGTTAGCGGATGTGTCAGTTGAGCGAGGTTTCGTGATACCATGTGTGCGTTACAAGAGAAAGGCCTGGTTTGCGAGTCGCCAAAAGTCACGAAAGCAGTCGCGACGAGAGAAGCGCACAGAAATATGTGCCAAGTCGGGGAAACTAGACCGTAACGAATCAGGGCCGAGAGAGGCGATTCGCGGAGAGCAGAGGTGAGAGATATCGGCGCGGGCGAATTCGAAAATGACGACCGCGCGCGAAATACGACGCGTCGCCCAGCATGAGAAGCGAAAGCCAACGCGCAAAAGTAGCACGCGCACAAAAATTTTGCCTCGCGCTTTCGAATCGGCACATTTCGTCGTGGTCGTCGTGCGTGCGATGCGATATTTCAGAGCCGGCGGTCTCTCGCGTTTGAAACGCCAGTTTTCCCTCTACCCAACGAGTTCATGGCTAACGATCGCCGCGTTTTTATATCCGCTCGCTGATTAATGACACGCCGGAAATAATAGTCAATTAGCATTTTTCCGACCGTTTTATTTATCCCAATGATTTATCGACAAATCGTTTCTGTTAATTTAACTTAATTTCATTATTAAACGCTGACGAATTTATTGTTACGGACAAAAATTCAACCCGACCGTACCGAATGCAAGCCAGTTAATGAATTATTGCTTCATCTCGGTGATTCTTATTGAATTGTTACTTTCTGTTGCATTGCGAAAAGTTTAAATTGCAAAAAGAAAAGGTTTTATTTTTTTGATAAAAGAACAAATAAAAAATAATTCATTAACTTTACAATTATATTTTATCACTGATTTCTAATCAGATAATTTTTCTGCAAATATACGGACATAATTGTTTTCAATGAAATTATCAAAGGTGAGGAAAAACATAAGCAGCGTATACCGCGATATAATATATAAAACTGATCGCAACGACGACGAAACTGGTTTTGGCGAATGTAACAGTAAATTATATCAGCGCATTGTTTTGAAAGTGCGAGGCCGGACTGTTAATTAGAGGTATTTAAGGGAGGGAAGGGGGGAGTTGTAGAGTGCACGCAACAACGAATGTTGGAAAGTAATAAATTGCGCGCGGCATACTAGTCATAATTGTTTAATATGTCTGATGAAGGAGTCAAGAGAGAGAGAGAGAGAGAGAGAGAGAGAGAGAAAGAGAGAAAGAGGTGGGGGAGCCGCACTTATCCGACAATCTTGGAAATGAATTGGCTGATAAATTAATTATAAGCAACGCAAGAGCTAAAAAGAGAGTTCCGCACGTAGACGAGCAACGCGACGCGACGATGAGGGCAAAAGAATAAAAATGCGAGGGAGGACGCCGAGATGACGAACAGCACAGAATCCGCTTTTACGTAATCGCGCTCTCGTATCTGATTTCGCAATAGGAATCGCATATCGAATCGTTGGCGAATCCTGATGGGAGTGCGCGCGCAAATGTGAGCACAATTACGTGACGCGTGACGTATCACTGACCCGCGCGTAATGCGTCTCACGAGCTAAATAATACAGAATTGAAATATCTTCATATGAATGCACACTAGCAGCGCGCCTTGCCCGAGTCATAATAATATCGATCATACCAGCCGTCGTACGAAAGATCATACACAACAGGGCTCGCTCTCGGTGTATATATTGTTTCCCGTCTACCTGATGATGTCGATTGTTCGCAAATTATCTAATCATTTTACACCTCCCTATATTCTCATGCTAAATTCCTCTCCTTTCTTTGCACTTATCACATTTCAATCTTACAATGCATCACATTTCTTTACAAATTTGCAAAAAAAAGAAAATAAATAAATAAACACTTGTTCAAACAAATTTTCTTTTCGAAAATTGAAATCCATTTTTACATTGTATCTGGTCTAAATGGTATGTTGATTATTTTTCAAAATCTTCAAACAAGATGTTTTTTTTTTTTTTTTGTGAGCTTGGACCCAGAAGAACGTTGATGTGGTTTTTGACCGCGTAATTCAGAACAGAGGGAGCGACAATTTGTAATGGCTAATAAATAGCATTTAACAGGCGGGAATCGTTGCGAGCGATTTCGGACAATTACCGCATTAGCAACAATAAATTGTGGATGCAAGCTAGCAATAAAAAATAGACGGGCCGTTAGCAGGATCGTTAATTTGAGCATTTTTTGGACACCCTATATATACCAGCGCGGTTGTACATAGCGGTATATAAGGCTTATAATACACGCAAAGGCGCGGGCGCCGTGGACGCGAGTATACATAATATAATTGTATGTACCGGCTAGAAAACGAGCGTCGCTTTCTTAGCCTTACCTGTTAACTTATTCCGGGCGAGCCTTGATGCCAAGTATATAATAAACGACGGGCATTTCACCTCCTTCTTGCTCGCGGACGCGCTCGTCTATGCGAGGAACGAGCTCTCTTACACGCGCATCGACAAGATGAGACCACCAAAAAATTCTTAAAGCGCGAGGGGCGCGCGGGACCGGGCGACGGAAATCCCCAGAGGCCGCTCGCTTGAATTCCTTGGCAATCGGACTCTCTGCGAGCATGAATTAATCGCGAGGCCGGCCATCGAATGTGGAATAAAAGAAGAATTAATTCGCGGCCTTTCTCTGCACGCGGGCCTGAATATCAGCAGTTTTCGTATTTCTTTCGCGAGGCCGTCACGCAGTCGTATATTTCAACTCACTCGATAAACCTTTATCTCTATTCATGTAACTCCAGTCGCGATGCTAACTAAGTTCCGTCGTCATTCCACGACGCTAATGTCTTCGGGTTACACAGGTTTTTTTTTTCTTTCGCAAGTTTTCGTTCTTTGTTTCTGCCCACTAATTTCAAGGTTCACAGACTCAAATAATCGAGTAGCACAAAAAATAGGAACATTTCTAAGAAAACAAAATATTATTTATCATAATGTATATATAACATTGTATGTGATTATTTATAATATAATTATTTGTTTGATAATTTTTACCTTTTTAATTTTTACTTAACTAGCACAGACGGTTTAGCGGTTAAAAAGCAAAACTCTCACCTTGGAGGCACGGTTTCAAATCTGCCTGATTTTTTTTTTTTTTTTTTTTTGTAATAGAAAAGTATTCAAAAAATTTCTTATGTTTTTAGTAAAGTTTGTACAATGTGACAATACAGAATAAGCCGCAGGGTTACTGATGGAACCACTATTTATGTTCTGAATAATAAATTGTAATTGTTTTACAAGATATACAGTGCTGAACGTTGAGGTTAAATGTTTGTGTCGGTTGGCCTCTTACCGGCGAGTTATCGACCGAGTTCTCTCGACATTTTTAATTGATCTATCAATAATTAATTACCATTTGGTAAAAGTTGATATCCAAGTTGATGTCCAATTACGTTATAGCCGAGGCACGAAGTTTGCAGAGTTTGCAATACAGTCGCCGAAAAATATGCGCCTCGGACATATTGAACTGCACGTAATCCGCGCCAAATTGTTCCTTAAACTTTCGTACAACCCAAGTTCCGAAATCGATAACACAAAATCGTGTTATCCACTTTGCCTAATTCATCACGCGCGATCTCATCGGCCGGTAATTATTATAATTCAAACAGAGCTTGTGCGATGTTCAGCGTGTGTGGTATTTTCTTTTCTTTTTCAAACGCGCAAATATATTTCGCCCGGCGGCGGACAGGGAAGAAAAATAAAAAAAAAAAGCATTCAACGCAACGCGCAAATCCGCACAAATCCGCCAAACCAAACAGCAACGGAGAGCATCGAAAATACAACCAAAACCGATAGCGCCGTTCTCGATAAAATAACATCGAATTGGGCGAGCGAGAGATTCTAAACAAAAACGACGGAAAACGCGCAGGAATACGAATCGCGTTCTCTCGTTGTAAAAAATAGGCCAAAAAATGGTCCCCATTGAAAAACCTCGATTAATCGACTAAACTCCCAGACAGTTTTTTTACAATCTTCAGTTAAACAACAAAAACGTTCTGCTTTTTGTTTTGAATCACAACATTTCCATACAAATTTGCCGGACTTCTTAGTCCGACTATTGAGTTGACATCGATTCCCGGTGATTTGTATCGAACCGCTGTCACCGTCAGCGCCAACCTCGAAATACGCGCTCGCGAATTTTGATGTCGAGCGCTTTCCAATCATGAGCTCGACAGTAAACTCCAACTTAAACGCAAGGCACCGTGCCACGTACGGCTTCGCTTCGAATTGTCTCTCGATCCGTTCACTTATTTGTTATATTATACCTTTTTTTTCTTTATTTTAAGCACCGATTAACATTGCATTATTGTTTCCAAGCAGAATTAGCGTCGACAACCCGCGATCCCCGGGACAGTTATTTATGGCGTGCCATTAGCGGTAACTACTTGCAGAAGAAACTGCCATGTAACTTCAAAAACGAGTTGATACAGCAAAAGGGTTAAGGAGTAATTAAACGATGAATAAACATTAAATAGTGTTGTAATCGTTTTGACAGATTCTGAAGAAACTATGAAGAGTTAACGATAAAGAAATAAACTTATTAGAAATCAAGTTTCATTCAATTAATAGTGAAAATAATGTTTATCAATTAGAAAGAGCATAATTTTCACGTTAATTAATTCATTGATTCTTTTATCTTTTGATTTAAAAGATTTTTTCAAAAAAAGTGTCCTCTTGTTTAGTTTGTGCTGCCCCCTACAGTTGGTAACCAAAAATGTCTAATTTTCTGTCAAAACGTTTTGAAAATATAAATTAGCTACTAATTTCTTTGGGTCCAATTAAATCTACTTGATTACACTCGTTATGAAAAGTAGTTTGCATAAATTCATTAGGCTTATTTTATTTTTTTTGATTACATGCAATTATAACTCGACATTTTTGACATCTGACATTTCGAAATTCAATGTCCGTTTGATGAAACACACTCTCACCAGCTGTTTTAGTTTGATTAATGTTTATACTAAATTTCTTCAAGTGGCGAGCCATCATCTCATTTGTCAAACCTTTTGTAGGGAGTTGATACAGAAATGCAAAATAAAATGTTACGACTGTCGTCAAAACCTTATGAATAGCGTTACTCTTCACAGTACCGAGATAAAATTCCGCTATGAAATCAAAATACAGTGACATTTTTAGTAACCTAATATCTGATGGAAAATAAAAAAAAAAAAAAACAAAAAAGAAACCTCAAAGTTTATGTAAATTTTGTTAAAATAAAACTGCATAAATTAAAAAAATTTTTTGTTTCAATGTACGTGGCGCTAATTTTGTATTATTTCCGCGTGGGCAACTTCGCGCGATAGCAAAAAAAACCTTTCGTCTTTATTGATAAGTCAAGGTTTATCTTCGTATAACAGTGACCTTTCAATAAATTTCGGCGATACAAACGCGGTATCTTCGTAAATATTATTCAACAGTCACAAGCAAAACCGATGTGACTCAATACGCCTAAAATATCGACGGGCCACTCGATTTCCTTATTTACAAAAATTTTGAATTTGTCCCGTTAAATTTCATCAGCTCGCAGCAAAGCTGAAAGGAAACTTCAATTTATAACATACGAGGGTTGCACAGCGCCAGACAGAGGGGAAGGAAAAAAAAAAGTTCGCGAATGTTCGCAGAGTTCGCACAGTGACACAGATAAAACTGTCGCTTGGGACAACTTATCAGAATTTCATGTATCCTCACACAAATAACAAATTCACTCATTAACATTGCATTAACATCTGATAAATCTCCGAGCACCAATGACTAAATTGAAATTGCGCTGCAGCGAAAAAAAAAATACAGAAAAGTTTACTGTGAAGTTGAAATACAAAAAATATTAAAAAAAAAAAAAAAAAAACAAAGTAGAATGAGTTTCGGTTGAAAAATCATCATCAATAAGGCCAAGAGAACAAAACCCTCGGCATGACGATCGATCGCGCGCGGTTTCGACGGGGATCGGCCATTAATTTGGCCGAGCAAGAGAGCGAGAGAAAGAGAGAGAGAGAGAAAGAGAGACGCGGTGGCGATTCAAAATCGTTGCGTAATCCCGCGCTGCCGGGTATATAATCCAACCATTTTTCAACGCTGGAGAATTATCATAAAAGCGGCGTTGTTTTCCTCCTCTTGTTTTCGCGTCTGTGCGAAATTTCAGCATTAATTAGCCTCGAGCGTCAATCATTATCGCTTACATAAGTTCATCACGCAGAAGAAAAGTAAAAACAAAACGAAATGAGAAAAAAAAAGAAAAAAAAAGAAAGAAAGAAAGAAGCGCGAGATCGGCGCTTTGGTTTCACAAACAGAGCGAATTTCTGAAAGTTGACTGAGAATTGTCTAGGGTTATATTTAACTGGACTATTTTTCTGGCGGTGTGGGTTAGTGTGTGCGCGTCGCACACAGACTGTGAGAGCGAGAGACTGCGAGTGTGAAATAACGCGAGGTGATGGCAGAGGACAAAGGCTCCGCGCGACGCGGGTACTAGGCAGGAATGAGGGGCGGCGCGGGGCAACGGAGGGGAACTTGTGCAACGCGCGAACGCGAACCGCGGGTTCCATACCATTCGGTCGGTTCGGTGAGTCACGCATCGCGAGCTTCCTGCTGGCTGCCTTGTCCCCCTTCAGTTCCCTTCGGTCCCCCCGTCGGCCCCGCCGCGTCGGCCAATCCCTTTTGTCTGACGGTTCGTCCGTCCATCCGACAGAACGACCGACCATCCGAGCGCGTCACCCGCAGGGTTAAAGGGTCTGCACTAAAGAGGATGGCTGTTCCCCGCGCAAGCCCCCTCCCCCTCTGCCCCTCTCGCCCGAGGGGCAAAGAAAGACTCCTACGGCGCTCTTTCTCTCTTTATCCTTTTCGCTCCTTCTTTACTCGCGTTATCTCCGTTTTTTTGCCGCGCGCTCTCGCACACGAACACCCGTCGTCGAGTCGGGCTCGATTCGAGGCTTCGCATATTTCTAGCAAATTAACCCCCGGTGCGACGACGCTCCTTCGCGGATAAACAAGCGTCGGACGCGCCGCGCTCTTTTCGAAGCGCGACAGAAATAGACGCGCACGCAAAATTCGCTCCACGACGTGTGCTCATGCCAGTGCCATCGACGGCATTCGTGTCAGCGAGATGCGCGTTTTATTAAACGCTATCACGCCACATGCAGGATAGCCAACGCCAACGCGCCGAATTTCCCTCCCCCCCCTTTCTTTCTCTCTGTCTATATGTGTCTCTCTCTCTCTCTCTCTCTCTCTCTCTCTCTCTCTCTCTCTCTCTCTCTCTCTCTCCCTCTCTCTCTCTCTCTCTCTCTCCCTCTTACATTTTGCGTACTTTATTGCGGTCAGATGTCACCGGTGGTTTGATCGGCGGGAAAAATAATATTACAAAGAAAAAGAATCGGCGCTCGTGAGATATTGATGTATCGCTGACGAAGGAAAGAGACGGAAAAACTGTTTTGATCCAGTTAAAGTTATTGCTTCCGATGTTCCATTCAGCCGTGATAGTACGATGAAATGTGTTGTTTAACTTTCTTTATTGACTTTAATCACAGTTCGCTTTTTTTTCTCTCACTTTTTTTCATTTATTCATTTCGAGCTTTGTATAATGAGGGTCTAGTCTTTATTTTCTTTTCGATTGACAAGTGTTTTCAATGAATTTGTTGTCATCATTTGTAAAATTTCATTCATCAAATCCATGAAAGTGAAAAAATGCATGAATATTTGATTCGATAAATTTTATGCAAATTCACTGTTTAATTTTAGAAAGTTATTTATTGTGTGTTGATAAAAGAAAAGGTTGAAATCATTTATCTTAATTTTTCATAAAAATTTGCTTAAATGAAATTATTCAAAACAGTGCAAATTTATTCTTTTCTGGTTGAATGAAAAATATATTATTGGAAAAAATTAATTAATTAAAATTAAAAATGGATCTAAACTAAGACGAACAATGGATCGAAACGACCATCCGCAAATGAGTCATAAGCGAACAATTCAGCCTTTGGCTGTTGTCAACCGTTTCTAAACGTTGAAAACTTCATTCCTTATCGGACCGACCGACGGTCATAAATTTTCAAGACTAAATAATCATACACTCTGGAGCTGAGAAAGCATTTGCGAAGAAAAGCCGAAGGTCGAATGAGTCACCGGACAATTTTCCCCAAAGTGCTAAGTTAAACCATTCAATGTGCGAGATGCTCTTTTTTCTGAAAACTTGCGGCCCTTGTAGAAGACCAAGAATCAAATAACGCAAGCGTAACCAAACAGATTAGAACAGTGTGAGATAACGAAAACTTTCGGTCGGGCACAAAAAGGGCCACCTTTCAAGAAGTCTTGTTGCGCGTCATAACATGAATTATTACCAGCAGTTTCTTTTTTCGTCGTACGTCTTTTGTGCGATATATTTACTTTACGAAAAATACTGTGTAAGCGCTCGCAGTGTTTTTTTCCCTGGACAGTACTAATGACTCCCTGAAATCTGGCCGAAGGGAAAAAAATCCAACTTGTCAGCACATCTTGGAATCATAAATTGCAAAACGGTCGGGATTGATTTACAATCCACACCTTAAGTTAATTTCAACAAAAAATGTGCTTAAATTTATCCGATTGAATAAAATCGAATCCGTATTTTCGTCGATTACTAATACAATTGTTAAACTTTGAAAGATTAATTGAAATCGACTTCAAATTATTTGGAGCCGTTTATTTACATTGTGTCATAACCGGCGGTACACACCAATAACCTAATTCTCGTTCTTCCATTTCACAAATCCATTCATTTCCAGTGCCGTTGTATGTCATTGACGTTCAATGATAATTACAGCTGATTGAATAAGATCGAAAGTTCATGCGACTAACAAAACGAGGGCCAAAACAATGTTCAAAATGAGCAATTCGATTCGTTACTGGCTGATCAAATGATTGAAGCCATCGCAGACATTTAAAGTTTGCATGATTTTATATGACGACTTCATTAAATGTCGACTAATTAAATCTCATAGAACCAAAATGTTGTATAATTTTCAAAAACTCGCGATGGATGTCAGATAAATAATTCATCTGGATAATCACAGAATAGTAGTTGAGAAACATTGCCAGGTTATGTTACAGAAAGCTCTCGTCATAATGAATAAGATGGACCATGAAAAGTTAATAGGATTAGGACTGTTAACTTGTGTTCAAATATTATTGTACTTTGCAACTCGGGTTGAAATCTACTTTGGTTGAAATCACAACCATATTATGAAATGATTTTTTTCTCAATTATATGTATAGCTTAACTTTTGAAACAATCAGAAACAGATATACTTTATCTTCTTCATTCATTATTGAATATTTTAACTGAAATATAACTTTGGAATTAATACTGTCAACTAACTTAACAAGTTAGCCATATCTTCTTTTATAACTAATCTCATCGCGAACTTCATTTGAACTTCAGCTGAACTTTGTTTGAACCCCCGCCTACAATGTTTGACACCTGAAGCATCAAAGGTAAACAAAATTAGTCCGAAAAAATGCACCTCCGGGCTATTTTGATATGAAAATAATCATCCCCCAGATTGAAAGTAAGTAACACTCACTGAATAGACACAAAAGTCCAAATTGTCAGGGCGACTCTTTTGTAATTCGCGCTGAATGGCGCGAAGGCAAAGTGGGACAATTGAAAAAGCAGTGAGATGAGACAATACAAAACGTGTGCATGTACCGAGTGCAATGGGGGAGGGCGGGGGGGAGGGAATCATCAGGTTTCTTTTTTTCTTTCATTTTGTGCGAGCGCGCGCGGACTTTGGCATGAAATAATTGAGCTCGGGTTTGGGCGTGTGGCAATGACGCACACACATGCGCCCGATGTGCGTGTGTTTGATGGCCGGCGAGAGGCCGCGAATTCGATAAGAGAGCCGGTTAGTCGAAGGATCGGATGACGCGTCGGGACAGGTTGGGAACACTGCGCAACTCGCGTAGTCTCTTCGAGGAACCCCGAACCGTGCTCGAGCGTAGATCCGTTCGTTGGCTGCGGCCGGCCCCGCTTGCCCCGCCTGACCGCCGAGCGCTTCTCCCGATCGAACAACGGTATATTGGTATATGTAGGCGCGCTCGCACTCCGCTTGGCAGAAGGCGCGCGTATATTTTTACGCGACCGAATGCCCCCTTCGACAAGTGACGGCGCGATATATTTTCGTCATTTTCCACGCGAGCTATCGCAACGAGCCGCGAGGGACGATGTTTCACGCTTTTCAGCGTCCTCGCGCGGATGCTCTTTTTTCCGCACCAAATTATCGGCCGCGTTAATTAGCGATTACGTCATCCTTGTGAGCCCGACAACGCTCGGCTTGCCAACCGCGCCGAGCGATGCGCATTTTCAGCGACCACGCTCGTTGCCTTTGCAACGAGCTCTTTCATCAATATACGATATTTAGTCAACATTTTTTGTCTCCTTCTTTCAGCTCGGCTAATATTCACATGCTCTGTGAAGAAAAAGATCCTCGCTCAAAATAGGCGGATCATCGTTTCTAAACTCGGAGAAATTTTGTTCCGACAAATGGAACATTGCTAGGAGAAATTTTAATCGGGCTGAACCATGAACCTGACCAGGAAACAAATTAGCAGGCCGGCCAACGACCAGTCGAGCTGTTCAGGCACTGTTCTTAGCACGTAACGCTTCGATTTGATGTGGCCTTGATCAGGAATGCTCAACTGCTCTGATCGTTCGATAAAAATAATCATTTATTTACAACTATTTATTGTTTCAGAAATCGTTGACAATATATTAATAACACATTTTTAGTTTACATTCGCATTGTTAATTTATTGGTCATGTATTTTCCGAACATTCATGAAATATGTTAAACATCTCAATACATGGATCAATTCAAATTAATTACCATAGATTTAATTAAATAAAAATGTTTTTCATGCATAATTTATTTGGAAAACTTCTCTTTAACATATCATTTTAAAGCTTGACGCATGTACTTTTTGATTATCATGAATAGGAAAAAAAAAACTAATTTTTGAATACCAGATGGCGTTCAAAATATTCAGTCGATCAAAAAGTCTAAAAGTTGAGCTCACTGAAGCGCAGTTTACTCACCTTCTTAGTATAATAATGAAAATCAACCAGAAACAAAAATTCAAGTTCTCGCTGAGCAAGTAAGATAAAACACGAATCAGATTGACTTTTAAATTGTAAGCCTCGAATTCCGTTATCAAGAGGTTACAGAAGTCAAATTTAAACTCTATCTGAAAATTATCGCACCTATGGTTCAAAAATATATATCTTAACTTTTTTTTTCACGCTACATAATATAGGGTAGTTTTTTTAATAACTCATTTTATTTCGTTATCAGTAATTATTAACGTCCAGGCGTTATACCTGGAAAACTGAAATCAGTTTTCCATGGCTCAGCCTGACAAGGACCATATTAACTGAGATGGATCTACGCATCAAATTTGTGCTATTAATTGTGAGATAAAATTATTTCGAGTGAATATGACCTTTGATTTCGTTTTGGTTTTTATCCCTCAAGGAATTACCAGGAACGTTAATTAACGATTAATTTGGTTCACAAGCGCAAAATCGATACAGCTGGCATATGTTGTGTTCGAATTTAAACTACCGCATGGACGATTTTGGCTCGGATGCATGTTTTTAGCGAAGACTTATACATTGTATGATTAAAAATATTATATGTATTGAGTTGCAGTTGGGGTTTCGTTGTACGGATAATGGGATGATTTGCGTACTAGTCATTGTGTCAGCAAAAAGCGAGTGCACTGCATTAAGAGTATGTGATGTAAGAGCAATTTAATTCGCTGTAATATGGCGATGCAAGAAAAGTTCACCGCTACTTGAACAATCTGAATAGCTGATATCGCCATCTAAATATGTTGGGCCGATGTTGGGATTTTTGTCGTGTGAATTATTGAATAAACGTAAATCACAATGCGGCCTGTTATTTTGCCAATTCGTCATTCACCGAGACCGACCTGAAAACAAAGTTAAATGTTTTAAACGTCCAATCTTTGATCTCATTTATAAATTCATTTCAATATATCACTTTTTGCTTCATTCTCAATTCCAAATTCATTTTATTCGATTGAAATTTTAATTTCGACACATTTTTATTATCGAGCTTTCAATTTCAATTTAATCAATTTCATACTACATTTTTATTTTTCATCATCTATTTTGTTAAAACTCTAATTCCAAAATTGATCAATTTTTTCAATCAATTTCAAAAACATTCAAATCTATCAATTGATTGATACGATGAAATCATTATGATTTTATCGTTGATCTAAATTTAAAAATTTGAAACAAAAAAGAAATAATAAAAGAAGCATTGAGACTGAAAAAAATTTGTCGTTGAATTTATTGTCTGGAGATGATGAATTATTCTGAATCCGCAAGAGCAATTTGTCAATTAGAATTGAACAAGTTGAAGACGCGAATTGAATCATGGCATTCGAGCGATATTGGCGCCTTTCAATGTCGCAGCGTTACCTTCAAATATTAACGGTTAAGCACGATTCGACGGTTACAAAACGAGCGTCGATCTGCGACACAATTTGTCGCGGTCGAAAATGATCTGCGACGATAAAAGGCAACAGAGCCAGGCCGAGTGTTTAGCGTTGCGGCGTTACGTAAACGTCTCGTCGCGACGTCGAATTTCGCAAGCGAAATTTCGATTAGCCGCTGAGCGCGCGGCAGCAAAAGGCCGCGCATTTTCGACCGGCGAATTACTCGCGCGCTCGTTTTTGCGTCGCGTCGTGTTCACCGTCGCCAGTTTTTCAGCCGCCGATTAGTCACTGCGTCGCTCGATGCGCGGCCAAGTGTTCGTGCTCGACCGCACCAAGCTCCACGGCAACGGCCGATTTTTTTACATCACGCCGACCTTTCGATCCACGTTTTCACCATTAATATCCGCCTAACCCGAAAATTCACCAATCCAATCTCAATAGATAATTATTTACAACTGTTTCATCGTTTTCAAATTTTATTATTATTATTTTTTTAAATTTAATATCCATTTTTTTTATTATTTTTTGTATGAGTTTCTATCTTGAGCGCTTTATTTGAAAACTCAATTTTTATGTCATCTAAAACCTTTCTTTTAAGTGGTACTTTCTTTATGTTTCGCATTCAAAGCGCATTTGAATATATTTTTTAATACCTTATAATTTCATTATTATTAAAATGAGATTCTTATAATTAAATTGTTCAAACACTTGTTCGTAATGTTTTTTAAATTTTGCATTCAAAGCACATTTGAATATTTTTTTAATTTCCTTATTAATTTAATTATTATGTTTATGCATTTTTTATAATTAAGTAAATTGTTCATGACTCAAAGTTTTACTTATTTTCAAAAATTTTAATATAGAATTAATATCAATTTACTCAAATTTGCACAAATATCTTTTCAATTCCTTTTCAACAAATTTTTGGAGATTTTTCAAGCATTTTCAAAGTCTCAATTTTCATTATATAAATTTTTCAAATATTCGTGCAAACTTTAAGGATTTATTTCTCTAACATTTTTGTCGATTTTTTCACGTTCATACATTTTACGTTTTCATGTTTTTTGTATTAAATGTGTGTATATGATTTTTTGATGTTTGTATTCCAAAAAATTTTTTAATATAAAATAAAAAAAAATTCAATAATTTAATTGAAAATTGTTTTAAAATTTGATTTATCAAAAAAAAATGTCCTGTACGCATCAACACGTTTTATATTTTTTCTTTCACTGTTCGTCTCGTCTCGAACGACGCAGTTCTAATGACTCTCGAGAAAACATTATGCTAACACCAAGAACAATTTGTCATGGTTACCGTAACCACATTTTCATTAGTTTCGGTATTCAACTGGTCCTACTTACGAGCGCGAAAATTTTCTTCCAAATTTATATAAAAAGTTCAGCGTTTACTTTTCTCTGATCCGCGCCTCTCACAAACATTTCTTCAATCACATTTTATCAAAAGCTTTTAAATTGATCATACCAAAAAAAAACCTCTCTTTTTAATTTTACAATTTTGTTGCAACTAAGAATAAATGGAACATCGTCTTCTCAATTTCAATACAATCAAATTAGTCCCCATAATTTACAGTCCTGGAACAAAAATAAGTTGAAGATTTAATTAATTCCCAAAAAAAAAAAAAAAACAAATCCTTCAGAAAATAAGACATTTCATTTTAAACCACGCGGCGCGGACAAAAAAAAACCGCGCGTTCTTACAAACGTGGCTCAATTAAAATCATATGCTGTATAATCGATTATAAAATTGAAATGTAATAACAAGCTGTTTTTTGTTCTCGCCGGCTTATATATACTATATACACAAGCCGGACATTATAATCGACGCGGACAATTTTTCAGCCAAGCGCGAGGAGGCGATTTGTGCAGCGCTATGCCGTGAGTGACAGTATGCACATGCATCGAGAGAGCACGCTATGGCGTGCGTGTGTGTGCAGGGCCCCCGAGCTATGGCAGGCATGTGCGATTCTAAAAAAAGACGTCGATTTTTGTGCGCCTTTTTTTCCAGGCCCTCCTTTGCTTTATTTTTTTTACTCTTTTTCTTTCTTTCTTTTTTGGCATCGGCGCTGATCCTGCTGGCAGCTCTTGCGGAAAAATAACACGCGGATGTTGGCCCTTGTCGGGAGTCCTGCTACAACATTTTCGTCATACCAAAATCGAAATCTTGATTTTATTTTCGGTCGACGATGCCCCTTTGAAGTATGGTGTCGCAAATGAGCAACGGCTTTTAACGCCAGCACGTTTGTTTCTGCGAGAGACCGAAAACGAGTGATGAAGATGTTTTGCTTTTCGCCATGCGAATTCGGAAATGGAAATGGGAGGAAGACGGTCGTTCATCCTCCCCCTCCCCCCTTGTCTTCTCGACAAAGAATTTAATTAACCGTACAAACAACTTTGAGCGCTTCAAGATTCATTACAATTTCAACACGCTTTGCTTTGTAATTTTATCCCGTTTTAAACGTTTCACACATTTGCGTATATTTGATTCGCTGATTAATTTTTTTCCGCCACTTGTCGAATTCTTTTGTTTTTCAATTCAAGAATAAAAGTTCGACTTAATGAAATTTCTATGGTCTTTTAATCAAACAATGAATCAATAACAACCACGTTATTAAACGAATTTACAATTGTAAACTAATCAATTATATTTCATACCCATATAACTATGTTCGTGTACATAGACAGCGCATTAAAATCGTTGATCCGGTATATGGTATAATAAACACAGTACCCAGCTGAGATATAAAATATCAATCGATGATAAATATTTACAAAAATGAACTATTAATAATAAATTATCAAACTTGTAGAAAAAAAAAATAAATTTCAACTCTTCTGAAACAGGTTGAATGAGAGCAAAAAATTGTCTTTTCAAAACGAAAACAATATTTTGACTCATTAATTTTGCAAAGAATTTTCCAAAAAACTATAGTTTCCAAACTAACAGCTTAATTCAATTGTGCTCGAGCTTACAAATCGCAGCAGGCGATCGATCCAATGCCAATATATCAAATTTGGATCAGTAAATTAATATATTAAACTAATTAACTCGTGTAAAGTTAACGGCTTATGTTGTGGAACGGCTGGAGCGTCGGACAGATTTGATTTTGTGCGCGCGCGAAACACGGTGCATGGAAACAGATGAAAACAAGCTCGCAAACTAACTAGCAAACAGGGAGGGGGAGGGGAATGAAACAAAAAAGCAAAGGAACGGGAGGAAAAAAAACACAATGTTGCAACATATCACGCCGGTTGGAAACAATTTGTTGACAATCTATCGACGTCGCGCGGTTATACTCTCGCAACGATGGGCGATGATCAAAGGCGAGGAAGCGAGAGAGAGAGAGACAAAAAGGCATGAAAAACAGCGCGAGAACGGGGTCCGAGCGAGGAGTAACATAAGCCCACGGGTACATAAGTAAGGGGTTAATCTCGTTTCCGTTAAGCAACAAAGCGCTCTTTCCCATCATCTCCTGTTGTGCGAGAGCTCTCCCCTGGCCTCGGTGTCTGTCTCTCTCTGGTTCGTCGTCTCGCTCGGACGAACGGTATCACGTATCGCGTATCGAATGCGCGAATCGTGGCGTGCACGGCTGATCTTCGATCGGCGGCGCTGCGTGCGTGGCATGCGGGTCTCGCGATATTCCAAGTGTCGCACGTTATAGCGGCGGAGGCCAGCTGCTCCCTCGTCAGCCCGGTTGTTGAGCACCGAGCTCGGCACAAAGGGATGTAAGGTACGCCTCGTGCACACCGATACCTATAGCGTACGCTATCGACGTGCTAAGCTCGAGGGCACCACAATCCCCAGGCCCGACCACCTCTAATTCACCGCCGTCGAGAATACCTCGCCTATCCTTATGTCATTTTTCATAAATAAATTATTCAACCTGTCAAATTATTTTGTCACTTAGCTTAACGCTGGCTCCACGCTGGTGGCCAACCGTGCCACTATGTTTCGGTTCTTTTACGGAGAGAGGTTTTATCAAACAACATTTTTTATTCAACTTTTTGAATAGTACAGTATTATTTATACAATATTTATAACAACAACTTTTGAAAAGGTATTGTTCATTCATAAAGAAATATAAGTTTTCATCTTTGAAGTCATGATTTAAAAAAATGGTCATTGTTAAATTGTAAAACAACTATAAAACTTGACTCAGAACAGGCAGCCAGTGCTCGGAAAGCAACATCCGACGCTGGCCCAATACCGCACTGTTTTACAAAGCGCCTTTTTTTCATCCGCATCTCCTCTCATTAGCCGATGTTCAATTGTCATTGTCGCACTTGAAGCTCGCCCAGGAAACGCCGCAATAATTAGTCGCAAAAATTTCCCGTCACTGTGTTCTGCGATCTTGCACGGATAATGCCCGCCGACAAATCTTGCTATGAAAAATCGCCATTGTTCTTTCTAACGGACTCATTACCGGACGGACAGGGCTCTTTTACTTAGCATCCAATAAGAGGTTGCAACAAGAAAACCACCTTCTGAAACCTTTTGGCTCAATTGTAATTCGCTGAATTCTACGAGACCCTCCTACCCTATATTCTTTATGATTACATAAAGTATTTTTTTTTTATTCATTTTCATCTTGCAATTTCTTTTATTTTGTTGCTTGACTTTTTCTCTCGCCCCTTCTTTTTAAATACAAAAACTTTTTGTCGAGCCAACATTGTATCCTAATCGCAAAAGTTTTAATCGTTAAAAGTCGATTAGCCGTATAATGAATTCGTATGGCAAAAGTGGGCGCGCATTCGTGCACGAAGCGCGTTTGAGATTTTATAAATGATGAAAATGCACGTCGGCGGCACGCATCGCCCGATGGCGGGATCAAATTTAAGAATTCGAAATTCCACGAAAATGGTCGCTCGTTTTGTTTCGCAAGCGAGCACGCACATGCACGCCTTGCAAATAAGAGAGTCCTGCGGCATTATGTGCCGCTACGCCGCCGCGCCGCTCGCTGCTCCTTCTGCTGCTGTTCGGCTGCCGCTTGCTGCCGCTTTTGAGTGTGTTCGTGCGCGTTCACCGCCGCGTCCCCTCGCCCCCTCGCCCCCTCGCCCCCTCCCTCTAACCCCCCTCTTGCGACCGCTCTGCGTGCGTTCTGATGGAAAATTTATGCTTGACATCGGCACATTTTTTACGCAAATTTGTCTCATTTTCTGCGATATCCCCGCGCGCGCAAGGCTCTCTCATTTCAATAACCCCACTTTTTTTTTCTCTCTACCTTCGGAAATTTTGCTTTTTCGCACGTAGAGTTGAATTCATGAACCGAGAGTATGAAAGATAATTGATGCCTGTTTCGTGCACTTTTTTATGTTGAACCGGAATTTCTTTTTTTCCCCGCTTTTTTTGTGTTGAGTTGAATATTTCAATACGAATATCGCAGCTCTGCTTCGACTATTCGCACCTCAAGGACACGCTTTGTTTGATTAGGCCACGCGAGATGCAAATAAATTTATTTCTCAGTAAAACCGTAAATACATTCAGCTGAAATGAAGGTTTGATCATTCAACTGATATGGTTTAGAGATCTTATCATTGGAAAAAATTCAATAATTTTATTGTTGACAAAAATAATCGATGGATAATTTTAGTTATCTCCGTAGGTCGAACAATGGCAAATGGCAAGAGACGAATTGAATTATTGCCTTCTTTGCTTTATTTTAACAAAAAAAAGGTCTTTTTTTTATCCGGAGAGTTGACAAATTAACGACTTGACTCTGATTGAGTACAACGAAACTTCATTAGGTACCTGAAAAGAGCCAATGATCAAAGCACTCATTATTGTGGTCTAATTAATCGCCAGGACAAAACTACAATGTCGGTATTTGAATTTTGAAAGAGCAATTTTGATAGTGGGTTTAGGATATAAAAGTTATAATAACTGGCGAATGATTGCCTCGTCGCACGGCTGTCCGATCGTTATAACTGCGACTGTCATTTGCATATTAATTACCGTGTAATTAAACCGACGCGTGTTTACACATCAATAAACATCATTACATCCGTACAATTTGTGGAATATTTGATCTAAATTCAATTGTTGCAGTTCGATTGGAAGTGTGACTATCTCGTCATTATTATACCTTTGGTCAAGCATTTTGTTTATAGTTTATTTCTAAACTCTCTTGATTGAAATTTTTAATCGTTTCAATGATTTAAAATTCACTGATTTACTTCAAGTGTATAATAACAAAAATGTTGATTGATGTACAAAGATGTTTAATTTCAATCTCCAAAACTCACCTGAAACAGAGAAAAAAAAACAAGATAAAAAAATGGATCTAATAGACTGATTAATTAATATGAAGAAAAATGAAATTTCTAAATGTCAATTTGAAAGTCACATTTTGACGATCCAAAAAAAATTTGTCCTCTTAACCGGACAATCAGCGACCATACACTCAAATGAGAAAGAAAACAAAAGACGAGAGAAAAAATGGAATGGAGCCATTGTCGAATTTGAAATTTCTTTTTTGGTGCACAAATCGAGCGATATGATCTTTCAGACGATGATAATCAGCTATTTTGAATAATTAAAATGGTCGGGGAACAAAAGCGCGCGCGATCGGCGGGGGTATTGGGTGTGAGCGGCGCTGTTTCATTGCGGGGTGTGGAGGTGAGGCCTTTGTTGGGGCGACGAAAAGTTTGGTCTATTAAAAGTCGGTGGGCCAACTGGCCGACGTACGATCGACGAAGCGCTCGAGCGCTCGAGAATGGTCCCTGGGTAGTGCGAAATATGTCGAGCGGCGGGTTTGTGTGTGCGTGCGGCACGCACACGTCGGCATTGAAACGCGGCGCGGGCTCGCGGACCCTCACATCCTGTCTATGACAGGACGGTTGATGGGTGCCGCAGGCTCGGGCCCTACCCAGCCTCGTCTCACGGGGGCCTGTTACTCGCTCGCATTTTTTTCTTCCGCCAGGCGGTCGCCACGGTATCGAATCGTCTCGCCACGGGCTACACGAAGACGCGCCGCGCACAAAAAGCGAGATCCCCACGCCACAGTAGACCGGGCCGATCCACGCGAAAACAAAAGATACGCCCGTATCGATCAATTTTCATTTACATCCTGCGCGCCTCCTACCCACAACAAATATCTTCAACGGCTTCCAGATATTTATTGGCCAATCGCCCGTTTCCGATTGCTATAATGAACTTTCGCTGGGCGTGCCCTGCGCACAAATTTCATACCGATTAATGACAAAGCGCCCCGATTATTGCAATTAATCGCGCCTCTTTTCCTCTCTCCGCTCTCTCCTGGACATTCTTATAATCCACGTCCTAGTCCTCTCTTCTTTTGTTCGTCCTCCAGCATCCTCTTCTTTTTTTACCCCCTTTTTGCGTCTTCCTCCACGCTTTACATGAATTACGGCCGTGCACAATGACATTCGATTTATTATTTATTATATAATACAACCTCTTTTCTCATTCATCAATATTGTGCTAAAGATTCGCTAATTGACGCGATTTTCCTTTCACTCGTCTTCTATGAAAAAAATGAAGGCTTTTAAATTGAGATATCAATTAATGAAAAATCTATAGACATGATTCAACAACCGACTTCCTGCTTTTTTTCTTTTTTTTTTTTTTTTTTTTTTTTTTTTTTTTTTTTTTTTTTTTTTTTTTTTTTTTTTTTTTTTTTTTTTTTTTATTTAAATTTT
>JAQQRF010000976.1:0-19916 GCA_030523145.1 Trissolcus brochymenae
TATATATATATATATATATATATATATATATTTATTTATTTATCATTATTCATTTCTATATTATTTATCATACTATTTTCTATTGGGAAATTTTTATTTTACACGTTTCTCCAACTTAACGAGAGTTTTTCTCTTATATATATATGTATATATATACATACAGGTTGTCCAAAAAGTATGAAAACGGTCGAATTTCAGTAAAATTGTAGGTCTGAATAAAAAAACATATTTCCAATATTTTTTTAACAATATCAATATCAATATCAATTCTAATAGCATATTAAATAAGAGATGAGATATTTTGTTGTTTACTTTATTCAATGAAGGTTCTTAAATTTAAATAATCACATTGAACAAGTTTTTGAAATATTACAAATTAAGATGAAACCGAATCCGCTATAGAAACTAGATTATTTCACTCAAATTTTTTAAACTACCCCCGCCCCACCCACAGGGGATGAGGTGGGTCGATAATGGTGTTGATGTTTAGCTTTAAAAAAAATTCTTTTTTTTTTCATTTCCATACGCCGTAACTTTGACACTTTTTATTAAAAAAAGACATCGTAACTGATGGTGTTGTTGCTATATATTTCGATCAAAAAAATTAGAAAAAATAATTGAACTTTAAATCACTGTAACAACTACGATAACGTGTAAAAAATCAATTTTTACAGAGGAAATAAAAAATTCAAAATCTTTCGGGAATAACAGAAACTCAAAAAGATTGGAACTGTGGAATGTTATGGGCATTTAAAAAAAATAGTCACTTTTATAAGTCTTTCGTCCATAACTTTAGGTATACCGATGAAAAATTATTTTTTACAAATTAGAGCTAAAAACATTCACTTTTTGAATCTTTTGCTGCCAAATTTTGTTAGTATTACGAATAAAAAATGTATAAGCAAAATTACAAATACACGAATTTGCCGTATAAGAAGTAAACTTGCAAATGTATGCTTAAGTGTATTACTGCAAAGTTTCATTGGCGCGTGTGCATATTACACTGTACATGTGCAAGTTCATACAAAGTCGTGACTACCGACGCATTTTCACATATGTGCGCTTTAAATCATGCGTGTGGATGCATTATCATGCATGTCTTCAAATCATGCTATTTCACACGATTTTACAGAAATGTATGTGTAAGTACACACTCACGTTCACGTGTTTACACGCATGGACACGCGTGTTTTTACGTAAGAGTTTGCAGACTACGTTTTTCGATTTTCCCGTACTTTTGTATATTTTTACGTTTTTACATTTAACTACACGTTAACAGACTTTGAGTGTTTTCATCAATATTTACTCGATTCACGCGTCTTCGAGTATTTTCACGTGATTTAAGTTCAACATAATTTAATTTAGTTCAACATAAACATGTACGTTTCTGCACGTTTACTTTATGTTGCGCGTTTACACATATGTTTACACTATTTCACGCGTGTTCATGCACGTGTAAATAAATGTGTAAATGAATGTTCACGCGTTTGCAAACATGTTACATGGGCATTAGCGCAACCCGTGAATATATGTGAACACGCGTATTTAATATGCACGCATGCCAGTGAAACTTTGCAGTTATACAATTAACCATTCGATTATCGTAAGCATTTTGGACACGTAAGCAATAAAAATTGTGTAAGTATGACAGAAAAGAGGATTAAATGACTAAAAGATGACATGCGTATTGTTACTAGTATCGAAAATAAAGGGAGAAAAGAATAAAAAAATTTTAATTGCATACATACAATCATGTTAGATACACAAGCAAGTGTAAGATCATTCTAAGGATATTTTATGACTCCGATTGTCAAATGGTTTTCATTTTTTTAACCGAAGAATTTTCAAGTTGCGGTTCAAAACATTATTTTAATGTTGAAAACATTTTTGTTTGACGAAATTTGTCAGAGTTATGATAATACGGAAATTACTAAATAATTAATTGTTTTGATTTCGATTTAATCAATTAATTACGTTATTTGTTTTAAGTGTACACGGATAGAAATCCTACATGCAATTTTAATGTGATTCCTATTACTGTTCGGACCGTAGTTTACATTTGATAGAATTTGATTTGCTTAAATCAGTTTAATTATTGCAATAAAAATGGAAATAGAATTTTAGTGTGAAAATACTAATTCTCTTGCTCGCTGAATCCTGTTCGCTGCTATACCGACCCAGTACCGTTTTAATTCCTTTTTACTTTCTACGAAAGATGGCGAACAAATTCATGCTTTCCCACAGGTATGAAAATTCACTTATAGCATTATATAAAGACGAATGAATTTATTCTTCTTATATGTAATTACGATGCGATATTCATGTGCGTATTTTTATATATAGTTATAATTAAGCAATAAAATAATTATTAGGCAATTTAATTATATCTTTTGAAGAATACGAATTGTTTTATATAATAAATTTTCGATACAAAAAATAATCATTTCCACTCAAAAATTCGTGAATGATACAAACTTGACGTATTTGTAAATTGTTCCTTAAATAAAACAATAAATATAATAAACATTTTCTAAGTAAAATTGTTTTTTGTTTTATCACTTTGTTTCCATTTATTAAAAAAAAAATGTTCTCTTGAAAAAAAACTCTTGAAAACTTTTTTGGAACTCCTGGGACTCCTTGACATTCATCGGAATTTTTTGGAACTCCCCGGGACTCTTTGAGAGACGTTACGGTTCTCAACCTCTTGAATATATATGAGTATTTTGTTAAAATGTAAATGACTGTAAGCGTGTTTTTATTGAAAGAGTAAATTGAAACCCTAATGAGAGATTGCAATGAAAATGTTCAAATACGCATATTGCTAACGGAATTTCCGTGTTTGTTGACTTTACACTCGTTTCTTTGAAGGTTTCAAGATGTTAAAAAAATCATATAAATTCTACTATCATATATCGAGAATAGAATTAAAGGCAGTTTTTAAATTTTTGCAAAAGTAAAAAATAGCTTCGCGAAATCTCTCCAATATATTATAGTTCTATAAAGTTTATAATGCTCTTAAAAGTACTGTGACTTCAACAAACAATTTATATCTAGAGATACTCTGCACTTGACACAAAATCAATGTTCCATTTAGAATATTTTTATTTGTTTGACCAGCAATACTTTGCTCTATATTTCTTTGCTGCGCACGTAAAACAATAAGAAAACACATTATATTTTTATAAAAAAAAAATTTCTCATTTCTCGGAGTGAGAAGAAGTCTTTGCACTTTTGATTTCGTTAGATAAATATGTCATTCACAAAATGAAAAAAAAAAAAAAAAGTGGATAGTTTTTTTATTCAGAGTTGAAGGACTATAAGAATGAGCCCGCGGACAATGACTGTGACACGGTATGCTTTTGTGGTTGCGATCCGCACAAATCAATAAGCCAAATAACTGTACATGATACTGTGGCTGACCTTTCAATTGCAGCTTGACATTTTAAGCAGAACATCACGTTTAGCGAGAATTACAGATTTGTCCGTGGAAAAGCTTTGCGTCGCTGAATAAAATTCTACTTTGCGAAATTTATGCCGAAAATAGACGAATCTTTTCAGCGATGCAACGGAAACGTCCACCGAAGCGAATCGAGGGAATTGCTCCGAAATTGAAACTTTCTCGCGACTACGTGATGGCACTTCGATTGCTATTAGCCCGGAACTTTCGAATACGTAGAATTTAAATTTTCTTTCGATTTATTCGCATTATTCTAACGTCGCCAAAGAGACAGATCGGGTAAATAAATAGATCACTTTTTCTCGCGGCTAATGTGAAATCAATGCTACCTTACAAATACAAATTACTCCAAGTAATTGGAATTGTCCGAGAAAAGAGGATTTTCTCTCTCAGCAGGGCAAAGCAACGTCCATTAATGATTAACATTATGACGACATTAAAAAAATTGTTTAGTAAATATTTAAAAAATACCTATAGTTGAACCACTCTGTACGGTCTAGTTTAAAAGGTAGACGTTTGAGTCTCTGAACAATACTCACGAGTAAATCAATTTTTTTTCTTCCATTGGAAACACGAAAAATAAAAATAAGAGAAAAGAAACAAAAGGTATAGTTTGAGTACAAAAGCAGCAACAATTGCCGTACTGGGACTATTTCTATTCAGAATTACACGTCGTACATCAATAGTTGACCTGTACATTTTTCTTTGATCATTTCGTTCTTGCGCTGCAGAGTCCAACAGATGTTGAAAACTGACTATAGATCGGTGTTGCGAACAGTTTTCTGCAAAATGTTTATCCACAAAGCGATTTGATTCCTATCGTTCTAACTATCAATGCAATCAATCACCCAAGGATTCAGAATAAATTTCGCAATGAATGGAACCGTCCAGTATAACAAGTGCAAAGTTATTTGTCAGCGTTACTCTTGAACGTCAAACATGCTTGAATGATTTAGAAAATATTTCATTCACACTTCTCTGCTTAGTTTAGACAGAAACTGTTTCAACAAAGTTTTAACTTTACACTTAAAAGTTTATTTTAACAAGGCGGTGAAATTAGATCAGAGAATCAGGAAAATAGAGTAGTTGGACAAAAATGTTGAATAATCACTCTGATTATGTCGTCCAATTATAAATATCGTATTTACAATCCAAAAGAAGATGGTCGTTCCGGAACGTTGTTTAAAGAATTGAGAGTTAAAAAAGTTAATTTCCACATTAAATAAAATACTGAAAAAATGTCAAAAATATATTCTGCTTTTTATATATTTATGAAGGGCCATTTTATTAAAATGAATGTTTTTTATAATAACAAAAACAGCTAGGTATTATTTCAGCCAACCTATCACACATTGCGATCAGACTTATTATGTTTTGCAAACAAGCATAAGATCGCTTAGTCGACCAAACTATTATGTTTTTTCCCCTCATTCAAAGTTCCATCGATAAAAGAGAACGAAGCGGCGGAGACTATTGAGTGTGACTTTTTCAAGACGTTTTGTCGACTTTATGATACGTCTTATCACTCGGAATAGACAGCATAAAAGTGAACATCAGTTATCGACTAAGATTTTTCAACTTGAATTCCATTATATTTGTTTTACATGCTGCACTGCGAATAGAGTGATGTAGAACGAAGGGGTGAAAAAATTTATCGTAAAACTAACGGGATTGCCTCCGGTGTGGATCGAAAATATTTAGTACGATGTAAGATTTTTAAGACAGAAAGTATTATAAAGTGAAATGCAAGCGTTATAAACATTCGTGAAATGCAACGCCTTGCTGCTCAAAAATTCTATTGCCATAAAACTTAAGTTTCGTAAATTCGCAAATACATGATGCACTCATGAAGTATGAATAGTGACCCAAGAACACATGTAAACCGATCGCAGTGAATGCAAATTCTTGCTCTTAAATTTCAGAGAAAATCCGTAAGAAGTTCAGACATCGCGATTCATTTTAGCGAATCAGATAAGTTCTCTCTCTGAGCAATCTCAAAGTACGATTTATATCATACAAGAAGAAAGAATATTGGCGAATGTTTAATTGAAGAAGACAAAAAATGTATCTTATTTTAATTGATCAACAAATGTTTTTGTTCCGCGAGAAAAAATAACAAACAGTGCATTGAGAAAAAGCACGAGAAATGCTCATAAAAATGATTTCTCGGTGGTGGAAAAAGCTTATTGGTTTCGTTTTTGCCGCTGAACATTCAAACAAAGGCTTTTCATCGGGCTGAAACCATTTAGTTAACGTGAATTTACAAATTCTTCAGTGTCATTCAGGTATGTGGGAATAGAGAGGAATCCGATCAATTAAACATTTTTGTTCGCATTTTGTGTGGTAACAAAAACCGGAGAAACGCAAAAAGGCATTGTGCCTCGTCGTTATTTAATTGAATATTTCTGAGAGAGCAAATCTTTCCGTTGGCTCTCTTTGAAAACCTATCACATAATACTAAAAGAACTAATAAAATGCAATTAATTATCTGGAAGTTATCTTGGATCGGTTATTGAAAATTCAATCCATTATCAAAGAAAGGAGGAAAAGGTAAATAAAATGATGAAAGGGATTTTAATAGTCCCTCAGTTATAAAAAATATTTCTTGAATTTTATAAATGGATGGAAATCAATTTGAAATCTCAACTTGAATTATAAAGGAATATTTAAAAAACTAATTCGTGTTTTAATTTTATTAGGGATTTCAAATCCGGTAGACAAAGTAATAACAGAACTGAAAATGTTTTTCACAAAAAGCGTGTACCGATACAACCAAGACAAAATTATGTCGTTAGGTTAAAACTGTCTGTGCAGGACTTTTTCTTTAAGTCGAATATTATCAAAAGAGCTATCAACTTTATTGCTTCTAATCCTCAAAGCGAAACAGATGCAACCGAGAATTCGGTTTGAGATCCTGCGGATTATTTGAATGTTTATTACCAAGGATGCGAGATTATGTGCACACATATGTACACTAACTAAGCACAACTAGTTTGACAAAAATTAGTTTCCCCATATGAAAAATTGAATATATTTATTTTATCAAACTCAATTCAAATACTTCACGTCAAACTTGAACAATTATGAAATAACAAACAATGTCAATTTTAAAAAGCCATTTTTATGTCAGTTTTATGTCAAAGCTGAACGTACACAGGTGTAGTGAAACGTACCTGGATGCATGTTGCATGTAAAATGAAAACGTTTTAAATATTTTATAGTCCTGGAGAGAAGCAATCCTGTCCATGTAACAATATACATAAAGCTAACAATGCATATACGCTCTGGGTTAGATTGCACATGGTTTGCACATACATGATTGCAACATCGGTCAAAATAATAGGCACGAATCGGATTAATTTGGATGTACGTTCATTATAATACTTTTTATTGGACTCACGTCACGAGGTCATCATGATTGTGATGACAATATCCGTGCGCTCTTTTATCAACTTTTGTGAGAGCTTCCTGCGCCCCTATATGAATTATTATTTTGATATTTTATTTTAGAAGGATGACATGATGAAATAATGCGTATCTAAATTAAATAGAATAATTTTTTCTTTACTAAGGGGATCTGCGCGGAAAGTGCGCGTCGCACCGTGCTCACTACGCGCACCAACTTACTCCTCACCCTTATTCTGGATGTACAAAATCTGCTCTATGTCGAACTATCAATGAGTATTTTGTTCCAAACATATAAATTATTCAATTATTATTATCAATATATTTTATTTTTATATTTCCAAAATATATATTCGTCCGTGAGGGTGCGCATGGTCGTAGTTCTGAGCATTAAACAGACTGAATTCTAGTGACATCTACATCCACTAGGACCAATAGCCAAGGTGATTTCGGCGGAAGAATTATAACAACAAGGAAAGAATCGACCAAAATCAATGTTACACCATGGAATACAAGTGCAAGTTCGCGTGTACGAGAGAAGTGTAAGCCTTTGCTTCGCTCTGACAGTCAATTTCCACCCCTGACTCCAAAACTCACACTTTCATCCCTCGGTGCAATTGTACTATTTTACGAAATAGTATATTCTAAATTACATAAAAATTTGCATATACTTTTTACGATTTAAAAACTATTGTATTATATCCAAATTAGCCACTTTAAATACGTTTCAGCACGAAATCAAAATAATTCATAAGAATACGTCTTACTTAAACTCATGAATATTTCAAAATTTGTTTGAATAGAGTAGAACTAATGGTAAATATAAAAATTGAGCAGAATTCCTTATTAGTATAAGAAATTTTTGCACTACAAGATGTTTTAATTGACTGCGAGATATTTCGCAAATCATGATGAGATATCTACCCGAGTCGATATTTTAGACCTCATTTTGGTCCCATCAGAGATCTGCTTAGAGATCATTATTAGATCTGCTAATTCTCTATTCGACATTTGTAATTTCGTTTGAAACTCATTCCAAACTTTTTTTCAACCTCAGACTAAATTTAATGATTTGCAAAATCATTAACTACTCGGCTAGCAATTAAGTACCTTCTCATATTTTTTATCTTCAATGGCAATTTTTATCCATTTTGATCCCTTCGACTTCGTCGAAGGGTTTATATCCCTTAGTCTCTTCACACTTTCTTGAGCTTATTCATATTTAGTCCAAATTCACTAGTACAAATTTAACATTTGACTCTGCATTTCAAGTCCTCGATTCGGTCAGGGCTTGTGTTTCTACTTTGTAATCGTGCGTCCAGCGTTCAGTTCCCCGTGTGATTAGATGAATAACACATGAATTGTTACTTTGTGATAATATTTATAATGTGTGATGACGATCGTTTATAATTATGTTATGATCTATAACATTGTACGATATAGTATGTAATAATATAAAATAATTTTTCGATTACAAGTAATTCGTATATGTATCTATCGCATATGAAAATAATATGTGCAATTTATATCGTCTGTTTGTGTCTATCCTGAACACATGATAACGAAATACAGTACTATTTTGTTGTATTTGTTTTTTCATTATGAAAAAATGTTGGTGGCTCAAAGTTGACTAATATATATATTTTTTTTAAACATTGATTTCATTCGATAGTTTGAAAGAGAAAAAGACAAACGTTATACATAAAAGAGGTTTAATTAAAGCAGGTTATACAAAATTTAAAAAAGGTTTCTACCTTTACAAAACTAAAAAGAGCTAAATATGTTGAAAAAAGGGTGAGAAAAAAATTCAACAAGACTTAAGGCAATAAATGAGAGTCGATGTTTACGAAAAACGCGATAAGGTACAAAATATAACGATTAAAATACGAAAAAAAATATATCCAACAATTTATATAATTGCGAAGAATCTTTGAAATTTTCCAGGTTTCCATGAAACCTTTTTTTAGACTCCTTTTTTTCTCCTTCATCTCTTTTTGATCTCTTATTAGAGGTTCAAAATTTCGCCTCGGGTCGGCATCAGGTATATGACGTTGAATTGGTGAGGCGAGATAACTTGTCAGGGAGTATCCAGCGTTGGTTCGGTCGTGTTAGGTATCTCGTCCGTAAGAGCCTAGGGGTTACGAAGGAAAATTACTCGGGCAAGTCGAAAAATAAAAAATTTTTTAAATTTTTTTCGGACAATAGAAAAAAAGCAAAAAATTTTTTTGATATGATAATAGTATATAATTTAATTGTATTTTACGATTTTTTAATCATTATTTCATCGTTGGTAATTCTGCTTTTTTGATGAACGCCATCTTGCTGGGTGCCTGTCCTCAAAAAGTTTTGACTCATCGGAAGACTAGTTTTTCATTGTTTAAGCTTAAAACTTCAGAACAATATCTATGGTGTAGCATAGTGATTTTTAGATATTTCAATTTTTCAATTTTATATGAGTATTTCAGTGATAAATTTTCAACACAAAATTTTTTTTATTCACGTCAGTTTAGTAATTATTTTGATAAGTTTCTGATCCAAATATCTAGACAATATTAAAATTGCTATATTTTATAAACAAAACTGATTCAAACGAGACAATCATTGGAATAATATAATGAAAAGTTTACTCTTATTAATTAATTTATCTTTATTGAAAAAGAACTAAATTTAACAGATTATCATAAAGCATTTTGAGAGTTATCAAAATAAAAAAGGCAATGATAATTAAAAATAATAGTAATGTGTGTTATTTGACATTTGGTTATCGCTCACAGACATTTTCCATAATGATTTTCACCTTGATAAAATTCAGCTTCTCATTTACCCATGTAGAAATTTACATCTGTCCCAACATTGGACCAACATTGTAAATGTTGGACCAACTTTGGCTGCCAAACTTGGCCCAGTGCTGGTATATCGCTAGGATAAAACGCTCTTTTATCTCCGCCAGCCAACGTTGGTTCAACATGGTTTAAATTAATTTTCAACTTTGGATAAAAGACGAATACCATTATATGTTTGGCATTTTAAAGCTTGCCAAAGTTGTTCCTATATTGGACGCTAGTTGAATCATCATTGAGTTCCAACATTGGGCTGTTGTTGAATCAGTCTGAAACACCGAAAAATAATCAAGGGTTTGCTCTTGTATAAAAATATATAATTTTTTTTAATTTAAAGTCTACTAAAAAACAAAAAATTCGCCAAAATTGAACTTTCTAAAATAAAGTTTAGTTGATTAACTGGCTTTAGCATGTTTGCATTACATATGTGTCACATTTATATAAATTTTAACCTGGACAGATTTCTCCCATATATGCGCTACTTATAATATGTCTATAGTCGTTGTTGGCAGCATACATAAGCCATTTATGTCCATAAATGGTAACTTATATAGAGTGTAAATGGCACAATTTATATCAAAGATATATGACAGCACTAGTATCATAATTATTGACATATAATTTATGTTCTAATATATATTTTAGCGATTCACCTGAAACAAAAAAAAAGATAAATTATACATTAGAAGACGATCGAAATTTATTGAAACGTATAAAAACATTGTTGATTTAACTAACTTCAATATGCTACTAAAATGGACTTTAATAAACAACAACAATCACCTTTCAACAGACATGTACTCGTGCGAATCATTTAATACTCACTCAATTGCTATGATAAAAATGTCCACCCAGCTCACCGACTATTAAACCCTGCGCAACGAAACCTCAACTGTCAGACTCACGACCAAATTATAAGAGGTGACATTATATTTGGAACTTAAACGTTGAATTCACAAACAAATAATTGTTATTAACCTTATTTTAATTTTTTTCTGTTAGTTTAACGGCAATAAATTATTGTAGATAATTAATTAAAGGTCGTTCGTGTCCAAGTGAATTCTATTATCGTGGATTTTTTTCGTCATGTGCAAAAAAAATTATAATAAAAAATTTAGTTTTTGAATAATCATAAAAACGAACTATGTGAAATATTTGAAACCGTTTTATTATTATTTAAAGCATTGATAAAACACACCCTAGTAGAAATTTAATTCGGGCCCTAAGTAGGGCTGCCTTTCAATCTTGTCCGGCCCCTATAGAGCAAGAATAAGGTTAAAGTGAGGCTTTTGTCCGGTGTGTAATGCCTCCCCTTTATTTAGCCGAAATCGGCAAACAGAAATGGACCCTAATTAAGTTCAAGGTTCAAATACGTTCAAAATAGTGAACCAAACGTTCTAAAATATTTAATTTAATAACATAGAATAAATTCTATATACACTAATTACATTTTTTGATATGATAATTTCATTTGATATGAAATCTACTACCCCATATGAGTGGGGAATATAATTTAAAATTCACCCAATAAATGTTTTTTACCTCAATACAAGATTGAAGTATTTCAAAAATTGCCGAAAATTAACTTTTCGGCATTTTCGTTAGAGTCCAGTGGAACTCGACGCTTACAAAAGTCTTAGAAATAGTAGCCGAATAGTAGCCACCTCTTTTATATGCCCGTGAGGATCAGACTACTTGCAGGAAAAAAATAAGGTGATACAGCGCCACCTACCAGCATAAATGAGAAACATGACGCTGTTATTTTAAATTAAAGATTTAATATGTGCATAATTTTAGCTATTACATTTTTCGATGAAAATAAACACTTATATTTTATTTTCCATAGAAGAAAAATATAATCATTTTCAAAATTGTTTCAAACTAATTCGAACGAATTAGCATGTAAACACATTTTTATTTTAGCGTAATTAGGAAAACCAAATTTTGTCCAAAATTAAATTATTTCTTTAAATATAACAAGCTCGAATTCGGCCTGATTAGGCCCGAATTTCGGCGATTTAAAGGGGAGGCATTACACGCCGAACAAAAGCCAGAATTAGTTTTTTTCAATTTATTTTTATGGGGACTAAGTAGGGCCAAATAAGGTGAGCCCAAACAGGGTAAACCTATACTGGCAATGTATAGGTCCAACTTTGGCTTTCATGCATGCTCAATTTCATTCTGGTTTGCCCTGAATTGCCTACAAAGGGCCCTAAAAATTCAAAGGCACGTCCATCTTTTTTTCTACTAGGGCAATAATTAATTAAAAGCACGAATAATTTCAGGAAATATAAAATATTTCATTTCACACTTATTTAGTTACTCTAATAAAGATATGTGCTAATTAATTTTCATATAAATTTGAGTTGGGTGCATTTTGTAGTTTATCTGATAAAGTCAGACTCAAATCCTGTCTATCGTAAATATTCAATTTAATCGTTTTATGATTCAAATGGTTTTGTGTACAATTTACTTTCTATAGGAACTTATTTAAATAAAGCACATTATCCTTTCCTCTTGTAGACAAAATCATATCTAAATCCAAACTACTCGGTTCTATTGTTTTTACGTTTGTTCGATAAATACTGCCTTTATTTAATCAGACAAGTGATATGTTCTCAAAATGGTCAGCCAGCAATGTATTCAAAAAAGAATAATTTGATGAACTGTAATTTTTTAAGTCATTTTTATTATTAAATTTGAAAAATGATCTTCGTATAATTTTTATTTCAAGTTGTTAAGAATTGAGGAATCATAGGGTGTCGACTTATCTCAAGTCGACACCCCGTGCAGCAATCACGTTTGACTTTCAAGCAAAGAACGTACAGTAAGGCCAAACAGTTGTACGAGTTCATACTTAATCTAAAAGTTGGTCGAGCGCCAAGACGGATTAGTTGAGAGTTTAATTTATGCATGGCGGTACACTGTTTTCGCGAAATCGCAAACGCGTCTTTATTAGTCTGTGATACGTACACACGACATCACAACTACTCCACATTGTTAAACTTTCGTTGCTGTAAGTTGTAAATTCAACACAACTCGTTGGTTCCGCTGAAACCCGATCTTTATTGGTTTTATAACATCAATTTCATTAAATTTTTATATATGGACAAAGAACACTTGATTTTTCTACTTTACATATACACATCACTATAACACACTCTAACAATGTTGTTGAATTTTGCGTTAAACGAAGTTTGGGGAATATTTTACAACTCGGAAAAATAATTTAGCTATTAATTTATGTTTTCAATCTCTCAACGATGAGTTAAACATTTGTTTGTAGACGATCAAAATTTGTTTATAAAAAATTTGTATTGTAACTCGTTATTAAAGAATGGTTTCATATAAAATTGGAGCTCTAGAAATTTTATTTTTAACTTCCGACTTGTTTTTTGACCATCACTAAAATAAAAAAGTCATAAAAAATTATTAACAAAGAATAAATAGTCAACAACTCCACTTGGCGAATATTAGTTCACAGTTTTATTTATCAGCAATAACTGAAAAGTTATTGCAATTTGAACGAGGTCAGTATAGCAAACTTGAAAGCTAAAGGATTAATTGGAAATCTGTAACATGATTCCACATTATTGTGCAAAACTTCACTGTGCCTGACATAATATCGCAGTGTAACACCCAATATTGTAATTCCGTGCTATATTGCACATTTTCAGTAAGATTCATAGTGAAGTTCTCGCAGAAACTCGAATAAATTACTCTAAAATATAGCTCAATAGAATGTAACACCCTAACTCTTCATATTCAAATATAGATATTTCGACTGCAATCACGAGATCAACGAAAAAAATGGTCTCAACTATACTCTTATCTTTTTTCTTTGTTTTTTTCACACAAGTGTTTAGTTTCGGACTTAAATAACTTATAACTAGTTTGATAAACAAATCGAATATGCACGGGAAAAGATGTAAAATTGCAAGATGTGGCAACTTGAGAAAATGAATTCATTCACAATGCAGATTGCATTTTCGATAAACTTCGCCGAGATAATCATGTTGTATGAAAAATTAACATAAAAAATCCATCAAATTAAAAAAATAATCACAGTTGGTCGATAAATTTGATATCACTTTTCCGCGGACGAGTAATCAAATTGTATGGTTTTCGCAGTACAATTTTCAGTGTTCAAAAGAAAAATGTTGAAATAACTCAGGTCATAGTAATATAATTATAGAAATTTTGCCCTAGGTAATTGCATTATTAGTACAGTAGTAATCCGTATAATTGAACAGAAATATTTCGCACAAATTATATTCGAATTTGCAATATTGTTAAAATAGGAACTGGTATTAATTGAATGCTTGTAAGTACGGCTGTGAAATAGAGTATTGACATATACCAAAAAGTTGTTTTTCCTCAATTGTTTTGAATCTGTATAAATAAACGTGACTATTGTATTTAATTCGAATAAATTTGCTAATCACAAACTGTATTGTTAATGCTTTGATGCAACGACATTAAATGAATCATGTTTCTATACAGTAGAGGATGAAAATAATTTGTTCAGCAAAGCGACACACGTTGTAAAACAAAGTTGTACTTTTATATCTGTCAGTCACAAAACATCTTATATTATTCCATGCACCAAGAAATGTATAGTATGGGCTGAAGTGCAACTTTGCAGAAGTCGCACGTGATTAGGATACGCTTCCTTCCGGCGATATACCCGGCAGAGGTACACCTGCGGTCCACTTGGCAAAGCAACTGCAATGACGCCAGAGTTAGATATTATATGGAATGGTTCAGCTTTGTTTCGATGCCGCGCTGTGTTGTTACACGACAACGCTTTCACCTTGCCTTTGCTCTGATATTTCTTGTTACACACAACCAACTGTGAATCATCAATCAAAACGCGCTAAACGTATATTTATTGTTCCAAGACAAATTTTGAGGAACAAATTTCACTTTTTCCATTTAAATTTCTTATTTGATTAATTTTATACAAAGTCAAAGAAAAAAATTTAATGAGAAATGAATATTTTGTTGTCCGACAAAAATTTTCCTTGCACTCTTCAAATTTTAATTATCATTAGTGGAAAATGTACTCTGAATATTTTCCGCATTGTGTTTTCTGAGGGAATGAACAGGAAAAAATAAATATCAACTATCTGAAGTGTATCTAAAAAGATGTATACAAGTGAGACATCTCAAGCGCGATGTGCGGTTGCATCTACTTCATAAATTTTACCGCTTGTTATTTGCATTTTTTTTTTCACTGCAGCTCCTTTAGCTCAAATAAACATATCTGCAACAAGCTTGACATTTGTTTTACGGTTTTATATTGACTAATGCGATTATACAATACTCAAAATAATTTACATAATCGCTTAAAGTGGACGATCTATAAACTAAATTCTAGACCCAGGAATTATTTATTTAAGAAGAGTTCGTGGCCTGTATTATTATTTCAAGTATGAGGCGTAATGAAATTCAAACTTTTTGTGATGCAAGTTTGATCGTGTAAAATGATTTTATGACTCATAATGTTTGATTAAATAATTGTTGAATAATCTTTATTTAGGAATTAAATTATTTCTCTGAACAAACAATCAGCACCATATAATTGTTATGTCATCTTGAGTATTTTACAATGAAGTAATCAATTTCGTGCAATTAAACATGAATTCATAAGAAATGGAAATAAAATCATAGCCTGTACTCAGCATTAATCAAGGTTCTCAACATTTTGCAGAAATAACTGAATTTCTTAATGAGTTGCTGCAGACAAATTGAATGACCCTAATTGTTGCGTCAATTATTTTGGATGTTTCAAAAGAGTCTTTTCTTGAAAATTTGCACTTTTCCATGATTCAAGTGTACCGTTCCGCCTTTTTGTTTTCTTTCTATGTGACTTGTTTACGCTCCAGTAATTTCGTTTCTCGGCTCCTTTTTTTCAAATGCACTTAAAATTTCTGCGAAACATATAAATTGTTCCTTTTTTCAGCATGATATTTAAAGCCGGTAAGCGCATATCACCCGTTTAGAGTAGAGCTCTGAACTCGGAAATCCATCTAATGCCTGCGACATACACACGCGATATTAAAAATCGATTTCAGAAAGTATTAACACAGGTCTACGATCATATTTTGCACATATTTTGTATAAATAACAAAATAGAAAAGTCCCAATGGTTTCGCTAATTTGCAAACTCCATCATTACCAATTAAATTTGTTTCAGAGAAGATCTTATAGAATTTATTGAGAAAGACTAACTCTGCGTTTCTCGAGTTTCCAAGACTGAATCGTTATCGAGACAGTTTGAACTTTGGTTGGAAAGCGCAAACAAGCGCGTATCGACAAAGTAGACGGATAATTGCAAAACTAACGAAGATGGCACGATAATTTCTTTATTTTCAACCCTCGATGCAAACAAAAATCCTGCCTTTAATTGAACATTCATTGTGATGAGAGAAATAAAATCTGCAAGTGTATCGGATTGCACTGGGTTTCTGTTTCGCTAAATAATGGCTGTTAATTTTGATTTAAACGCAATCGAGTATTTACATACTTTACAATATCACAAAATAAACACTTCAATTGAAAAAAAAAAACATATACAACCATGTTCTGCTAAATTGAAACCAAAGGAAAAATAGAAATAATAAATGCGAAAGCAAATATAAAAAATATGTTGCATGGAGAATAAGTATAATTATACCGTTCAAAAAACGTACTTATTGTGTAAGTAAAAATTGTTTTCTCGTCGTAACAATTGTTACTCCATGTAAGCTTTAAAAGCGTGCGAATCCCGTGCAAGAGCTGGCGTGAAGAACAAGACAAGCAGGTAAAAGAAATCAGAAGAGGCAGCTGAGATCCTATTTCTGGTTCGTAATAACGCTTTCGAAGCCCATTTTGGTACAAGTTCCATTGACAAATCGTTACGAACATCTTCACACTCACTTTGAAAAGAATATAGGCAATGGAATTGTCTTAACAAGTTGTCGATGTTTACGAAAGGAAAATTTATCTTTATTATTCTTCATCACATCAAATTTTGTATGATGCTTGCATCATCCTATCAAAATACTCAGTTATAATTCGTAACAAATACTAAGTAAAACAAAGGGTTAGGAACCGAGATGTTTCTCAAAGAATCCCAGGAAGTTTCAAGAGATTCTGTGAAGTTCCATAAAGTTTCATATGTTATTTATTCACAATAATTTAACTTAAATTTTACGATTACAAAAAAAAAATATTTTTGATAGAAAAAATGTTTATATTCCATTTTTTCCCTACACTTGGCACAAAAATTAACGGCTATAAATATGACCTTTTTCATAAAAAAAAATATGATATTTTTGATAAAAAAATATCATTTTTTTCAATTGAAGCTCAGAATGTCAGCTTCATTGAAAACAATCTTAACTCACAGCAAATGGCGCTACAGATAATTTTTCCAATACACCAATTTTTGCCCAAAAATGTTCAATTTTGAATAATTGTAAAAACTTCGTAAGCAAAGTTCACTGTATTTCAACAAAAGTGACAGAAAATTCAGGGTCTCTCGATGGGTTTTCCCTGTAAGAAACCTTGAAAACTGTGGAATATTCTTTCGTGAAAAAACACATCGCAACAGATGATGCTGGTGTCGAATGTTCACATGAAAACCGTTTGATGCTCAGAGTAACAAAATATCCATCGAAAGATCTTAAACTTGCTTACGTATGTAACCAATCAAAAAGTCTTCACTTTTCGTACTAGTAGACGATGCGCGCGTTGCCCTTTCAAAATGCATACAATAATTAAATGGTTAATTGAATAATTCCAAAGTTTCAATGGCGTGCATGCATATTACACAGTAAAATAAATCCACGGTGTGTGTTTTTGTGTGACTTCTACACAATTTTATGTAGAAGTTTGGATTCACACAAAGTGCATTATAATGGAGAATATAAAACTTCAAGAAAAACATAATGAATTTCCAACATTTCTGCGTATCGCCTCAATAATCGTCGACAATAATATTGTTTTTGCTGTTTGTAAATCTTGAAAGTCTTGTTACGATGAAAATTACCTTGCTTATTTTCATACGTTAACACAATTTGTGTTACGCAGTTAAACACAGTTTGTGTGAACGAAAACGCGATTTCTGCAATGGTGCTCTATTTCTATTAACACAATTTGATAACTTTTTTGCGTGTTTGTGTATAGTTTGATGAAACTATACACAAAACATATATACTACAAGACAATTTTTCACTGTGTACATACGCGTGTTCACGTAATTTTACGAGTTACACTAATGCCGGTGATAATGTGCTTGCAAACGCGTGAACATACGTTTACACGCATAAAAATAACATCCGTGAAAAAGGGTAAATTGATACGAACACGGATGAACACGCGTGAAATAGCGTTAACATTTATGTGAACACGTAAAACAACGCATGTTGAACTGAAATGAATCACGTGAAAATACTTAGAGACGCGTGAACTGTATTAATATTCATGAAAGCACCTAAACTGATACATGTCTGTTAACGTCTATTTGAATGTAAAAACACGAAAACATGCTAAGTATGGGTACGAAAGCAAAACGTACTACGTAAATTTTCGTACATACTTACAACCACGCGTGGCCATGCGTGTTAACACGTGAACGTGAGAGCAATCGTGTACTTACACATGCAATCATGTAAAAGCAAATGACAAAGAAAAATTTGAAGACATGCATGATAATGCATTCACACGCATGTTTCAAAGCGCAAATATATGAAAATGCGTCGGTAGTCACGATTTTGTATGAACTTGCACATGTACAGTGTAATATACACACACGCCAGTGAAACTTTGCAGTAATACACAAGGTAATACGCAGATATTTACAAGTTTACTACGTATACGATAAATTCGTGTATGCTTGCTTTTGCATAATTTTTTATTCGTAATATTAAAGTCCCGGTACAATAACTTTGGAAAACGTTCTGGGACTTTTGGGACAGCCTATCTATAACATAACGAGATTTTCTAAATGTTTTTTTACCGGAAATAAATTAAAAATAAACATTACCCAATTGAAAATAATTTTGTTCATTTTAAAATTTAAATTAGAGTTATTTTATATATTTCTTCATTCAAATATTTGTGAGTTGTTCACATTGTTTTTATTTATTTTTTTTTTAACGAAAATCCCTGAGAACTTTTTGTAACTACTCGCCGAAACTTCGCAAATCTCGTTGGAACAAATACATTTGAAATATATTTTATATAAATTGTATAAGATTTATACAAAAAAATAAATTTGATAAAATATATATTAACTATAAAAACAATATAAAATCCACATATATTTGGATTTTTATTTTTGTCCGTGTGGGTTTCAATCCCTTGGAGTAAAATATTATAGAATGTTGCTGTAGGAGAACTCGTGGACTCTAATTAAGTAGTTTTTACGGTTCCGTTTGATAGATACATTTCATATTTCAGGAATATTTTTGTAGGAATATAAAATCAATGAGTGCCATACGAACTTTACATGACGACGTTAAATTTATGAAATTCCATAGAATCATACTATTATAATTGTCTTCACTAAATCAGTATACGGCGAAAAAAATTGATGGAAAAATTTATTTTAAGTTGATTTCATTTTTACTCAACTGAAGGTGAAAGCAGTGCTAAGATAAAAAGGTTATATTAACTAACAAACAGTTGGGTAAAAAATTTTTATGGTAAAATTTCTTCAGAACCGAAAAAAAATTACCAAACTATATTATAATTTTTATTCGTATGGTTGTCAATTTTTATTTCGAGGTTTTGTTTCAAAAAATTTTATTTATTTGTTTTAATACGATAATAGATGTATTAATGCAATATTAATTATTTCTTTTTTACGATCACCGTTCTCAGAGTAAATTTTTTTTTCGAATATTTTAATGTATAGGTTTCTGAAGATATATATACACATATATTGATTCAATTGTCGGAATAATATTTGAACATAATGAATGTAGCATAATATTTTTCGATAAATTACATATTTGTCGCTTAATTCTATGAAATACACAAGTTTATAATAGTAACACAATTAGTAACGAACGTCGGTAACGCAGAAATCGCAGTAACAATTCAGAACGTTACAGTTTGAGCAACCGTATATACAGGGTGTTCCAAACCACCCGTACCACCAAATTATAGCAACGAGTTGCAATAAAATCGGGAAACAAAAAAATACGTATCCAATATTTTTGATA
>JAQQRF010000977.1:0-19906 GCA_030523145.1 Trissolcus brochymenae
GTTTTGTCGTTAACGTGTCGTAGTTGTGTCGTTGTCGTGTTGATGTCGTAACGTTGTCGTGACGGTGTCGTGTCGGCATTATCGTAATTCCCTTCCAGAGTATGACTATTTTTGGGTTGCTTCCTTGCCACCAGGTGTTCTTGGTGGTCTTCTTCTCTTAGATTCTCCTCTCCTCTGCACCACCCGTGGTGGTGATTGTAACTTCCGTCGACATCGCCGGGACTACATCAGGGCCCCTCAGGTACCCTGAGGTCGATCTTCACGATCTATTTTTCCCTTTCTCGAGATCCTTCAATTTCTCAGGACATCTCGACTTCCCTTTCCGCAAGATGTCTCCAGATCCGGATAACGGCAAGCAGACACGGGTTACCGGTGGGCCTTTTTCGAGACGGCATATGGCGCATCCACTGCCAGTGGCACTCAGGGGTCGGTAACTCACACCTTCTGCTTGCAATTTGAATCCTTTATTTGGCCAATGTTGGTGAGTCATAGTGTTTTCGTGGTTAAAGATGCTCGATGCTCTTCGGTAGCAACCCCTTGGTGGTGATGGGGCGTCTCTCTCTTGGGAACTGATGTTCACTGGACATCCCTCGTTGCGTGTTTCGTACCATCGAACGGGACTTGCGCTTTTACAACTAAACCCTGTAAATCACGGAATAAAATAAAAACCTGACCAATAAAAAAATCAATACATAAAAGACTAAACGATTATTTAAAAATAAAATTAATCCTTGAAATCTCTTTTTCGGAATAAAGATACAAAATACAAAACCGCCGGTAAGAATTACCACTGCGCTTCGCTGCCCAGTGTTGACCCGATACCGCCGACAATCCGTCCGCCATTTTTTAGACGGGCCCAAGCAGCGTTACACTATTAAAAATTTGTTTTTAATTCTTCTTAATTTGTAATTTAAATCCATTTATTCGAATTTATACTTTTTTAAACATTTTTCTAGATTTTTGTAAAGAAATGGTATTTTTTCGATAATCTAAATGTAAAAAAGAGTATGGGCACCCCGTTTACATACATTGACAAACGTCATAACCTAAAATTATTATGTTAACCGACAATTTCCTACTGTACCGACTATAGGGTAATGCTCCCCAGTAGTACACTTCCCTGCCACTAGTGGCGCGTCGGTTTTCCGCTCCCGCGTAGTTCATGGCACCGCCACTAGACGGCGCCGTGAAAGACCCTTTCTCGCAGCCAAACCGAGGGGTAAAAAAGTATATCTGCAGAACAATACCCACAGTCATCATCCCCTCTTACCGGGCAAGCATGCTTGCCCGGTATACGTCTGCAGATGTATACCATCGCTAGCAAATAAAACCCTGAGACAATTCCCAAAACTCAGAACCTTATTTTGCACGCCTCTTTTTGAAAATCCTTTTTCCTATCCTTGAAGTAAGGCATCCCCGTGCCACTTCAATCATTCAAAAAGCAATTCATTTATCATCATGCAATTGATCATCATGGTAGTCTATGCGTAGCGCACAGGGGACGCAGTGAGCGTAGCGAACGTAGCTCCCTAGTATTGTTAAAAACTAATTTTCCAAACTTTTAAATGGTCACCAAATAAGTTTTTGTTTTTCGATTAAATAATTGGATAATTAATGATAGTCAGATAAAAGGAGATAGGATTTTTTGAAACAAAGTGTAGACGTTTCATGTAAATATGAATTATTATAGGTTCTAACCTGAAATAAATGTTGAGGAACGCATTACGTAACAGTATATTATGCAAGAAAGCAAAAGAAGTGATACCTTTTACTGTGCCAATTGACCCAGAAGGCAAATCGCTTTTTGCTCCAACATTTTTTCACTAATATAACCAAAATCGACTCCTGAAAAAGATAGAAAAAAGCATGTCTTAGTTTCCTAAAAAATTTTTTGTTTTCCCTGTTGTATTTTGTGTGACAAATTTTAAATCTCATAGTGACCTTTATTAGAAACCCGTGTGTTTTAATTATCTTAATTAGATCTTTTGTTTTGATCGGATTTTAATAGAAAAATGAGACAGTTTTCTATCATTTTTAGACTGGAACTTGATCGAAATAAAACATTATAATTAATTGGATTAGTAGGATTAGGATTTTTATTATAAGGATGATTTTTAAACCAGTGTACATTTCCATATGTTTCAGTCGTATCAATTTACAAAATATTAGGTCTTGTTTGAATAAAACCGCCTCAAGATAATTAAAATTTCGCTTTTTCCAAATAAAAATAAGATGAGACAATTTTGATTTGGGGAGTAAATATAGGTGACATAAATGCATAGGTGACAAAAACGTATTTTCCTGGTATGAAATTTCATCTGTCTTAATCATTTGACAAAAATTTCCATCAAATACATTACAATTTTTCGTAAAATGTTATTTTTGAATTATTCAGCAGAGTTAAGTTTTGGTGATCCTTAGGAAATGTAATCTATTGTTTTTTTCAGGTTGTTCACGGGGCCCATATCGAACCCTGGCATCATGTGATGAAACGCAATATTGATCAACAACTAAGAATTCTTTTACATTACGATCGCAGTGTTTATGAGTGAGTAAACAATATAATATTTATATCATATGTGCGAATATATCGTGTGAACGACCCCCTCATTGATGATGTGGGGGGGGGGGCTTATATATAAATCGGGCACCGTGGTATGCAACGCTCTCTTTGAGCTACATCAGTGGACGCCTCTCGGGCATCAGAGCTAACCCCGAGTGGCAACGAAAACTAAATCTCCGGCCCATAGACGATACAAGACACTGACGAGAATCCCAACCTGCTGAGGGACGATCATTGGGTCCGGGAGTAAATGACAAACCCCCGTCATCAACGATCTACAACGGTGCCCAGTCGAGCTTTATTACCGGCGTCCACCGATAAGTTCTATTTTTTTTTTTGTATTTTATTTTGTCTATTTTTATATATAATGAATGGATGGATGTGTTGATGTATGTATGTGAATGTGTGATTTTTCTTTATATTACAATCTAGAAATTTATGTGGACTTCCGACCTTTTTTGTAGAATATATGTATAGGCAATTAATTTTATTCATGTGATTTTTTTTTTTGTAAACTTCTCTATTAAAATCTGTTACACATACAAATCAGTCAATTTGAAATCACAACAAATTTCTTTTATATTTTATTTAAACAGAGAAAAATTGTTTGACCTAATTCTCATTTTGTAGCATTCGAAATTACAATGACTTATATGTAAGTGATATTTAAAGTTTGCATGAAAAACTGGTAAAAGATATATAAATTCAAATATAAAGCACACATCTACTTTTTGGAAACATCTGCTACCATAGACTAGGAGGGACATAATTCTTTCTTAGCTTCTCATAAATGATACATGTTGCCGTCGACCTTTTATTTACCACATAGTGCAGGACTATTATTTTTTGGGACGTCATAAATATTCGAAAAGATTTTTCGGTTCAAGGAATTGAGCAAATGAACGTCCCGAGGTCGCAATCTTGACTGCCAGCAAGAAGACGATAAGAAATTTTGGCAAGTCGGCGCGAATGCTCAGGCCAGTAAATATCATGCACTGTGTATTACGTTGGTGGTTTATTGTTCATTGCACAGCTTCACCTCAGCTGCAATAAATAGTGGGAAAAAAGTAAACTGAATGACGGTGCGTCGGTATTTTCGATGACAAAACAAAGACAAAAATAATTTTATCATGAAAATGAAGCAAAAATGGAACAAAAATGAATTCAATGTGATTGAACAAACACCTTCGCACTTTAATTTTGATTAAAACGAATTTTGAATGAATATTGGGTCTAAAATGAGCTAGAATTGATGTTAGAATTTCGTATGGGCAAAAGAAATATTAAGTATCATTTAATATGAAACCCAGACCATATTTTAAGAGCCGAGTTTTGTTATGGAATAATTATATGTTTCTTCTACCCTGGTAAAAAAGATTGTACCTACACAGACGAAAATATATTTTATAGGGATTAAGATAACTGACTATTCCTAAACTTTTTGGACAACCTTTATGTAAACTATAATAATTATATATAATTCACATATAATTTGATTTATATTTACATCTGTGTTGGTATATAAGGGAATCTATATTTATTGTCTAAGTAACGTGCCAAAAATATTCATTCAAATGACACATCTTCCAGACAAACTTTTCATGTTCAGCGCTCCCTGAATAGTGGTAAAATTGGGTGCACACAAAATTATGAGGATAAGACCATAAAAGAATTTCAAATATCTAACAAAAATATACAAACGCTCCGATTTCGTCTCTGTTTCAATGAGGCACTTTAATATAATTGTCGTCATGTATAAAATATTCTGGTTTTGAATTTTTTGTGCAAAATATTGCACATTTTTTGATATGTGATATTCTATTGATTATTACCAATAAAAAATAATTCAATTTTTTCTGTAATTTTTAGATGAAAATAAAGACAAAAATAATTGAAACAGGAGCAAGAAAGAACTACAAATAAAAAAGTTATTTTGCTGTTTTTTCGCTGAGTAAAATTAGAAAATATTATTTTAGGATTCCACCTTCATAGTTTTTTGTGCACCCAATTTTACCACTACCAAGGTACCAGTGAACAAGAAATGAAATTCATTGCCAATTAAATGAAAATAATTTTACTTGGGACTTCTATGTAGGCGAAGAAATATCGATTCGCGAGTATTGAACATTTCTGGTACAAAGGAAATGGGTCTATCATAAGTCTGATAAGAATCAGACAAACTGATCATTCTGATAAGAAAATTCTGCGTTCTAATGAAAAGGCCCTGATAATATAAGTAAACTGATTCGAAATACTGATTCTGTTATCTACTGAACCGTGTCTAGAAACATTCTTAAGACTAATCTGTCGATAAATACGTCACATTCGAATCAGGGACCTATGGAGGAATCCCGTGAAAAGCAGAAATGTGCTTTATCTGGTGATTCGGCATGTTCAATGTCGATATGAACAAAACTCGAAATAGTAAAATCAGGCAAACTGATCAGAGCCCCCTATTTTTCAGATACCCCTATTCCTATCCTCACGGACGAAAATATAATTGCTAAAATAAATATTACTTAATTTAAAAGTAATTTATATTCCTAATTGCCGCTTTTTATAAATTTTTTATAAATAAAATATATTTTATTTTATATTTCTTATATAATGAAATTTATAAATTCACTAGACACACTAAAAGGACACCAAAAAATGGGCCATTTTCAAAACGATATGACTTCGTCAATTTTCATCGGAATTGGGCGTTTTTTCAAATTTTAAGTAAAAATGTTTCCTTCAAGAAGCTTCTGTGAAAAATTTTATTTTTATGTTTTTACATTAAAAAAAAATTAAAAAAAAAACGAAACAACTATTTTTATGCACAATTTTACGTAATTTAAACAATTGTATCGAGTTAGAATAAATGCAATTGTTATTTTACGAATTAAAAATTGTAAACATCTCTTTCCGATCTAAATGAAAAAATGGCCAATTTCGATGAAAATTAAGAAAGATACAGGCATTAAAAAAACTTATTTTTTTAACAAAATTACTGCAAAATTGTTCGTTTCCATTCAATTGAGTCAATTTTTCTAAATTGTATGTAAAAACATACACTTTAAAAAAAAATAATAGTGGTACTCACCAGAACTTATTTTGACGATATAACATCCATATGTTGTCGTAAAGCATTAAATTGAAGTTTAAAGATATACTGTTAACAATTATATCTTAAAGTGTATGTCAGCTTCGTAACCGTTTCACTGTAGAAAATCTTCATTCACATCAGATAGCGTTATAAGCAATTGTGTCATTAAAAAAATTATCTCCGTCGAATCAGTGTAGTAAGTTTTTAAGCATATAGGTACTTTAGTATATAAGATAATATATTGTGCATATATTGACAAAATATTATTTTTAGCAAACCATATATTGTTAATATATTCTGAATATAATGACAATATACTGATAATATGTTGAAAATTATATATTATATATTGACATATATTGACCATATACTGATTGTATACGATTGAATATTTTCATATATGTACAATATATGTTCCTTTGAACTAGGGTAAATTGTGTTTTGAAGTGCGTCGAAGTTATAAACGTTTAGAAAAAATTTCAAATGTGCATGTGAACACGTGTGGAAACGCATGAATATGCATAGACATGGGTGTATATGCGTGAACATGCGTGCAAATGCGTTAACACTCACGCAAACGTATTGACATCCAGAAACATGTGTAAACATGTGTGTGCAAACGCAGGTTCACGCATCCTAACGCATAAAGACACGTGAGAATGCATGCGAGCGCGTTTGTACATATATTCACATATATGAAAATTTTGTTTAAACGTCCATAACTTTAAACGCATTTCACAGGTTTTTAGGTTTCTCATAGTGCAAAATCATTTGAAAATCCAGAAATTTCTGTTAATTTTATTAAAATACAGTCTACCTATGCTCAAAAAGTTGCTACACTGATTCAGAGTAGATAATTTTTCTGGCAATAATTTTTTTATTGGATATTTTTAATTTGTAGCTGACATTCTAAGCTTTGATTAAAAAAAACATTGTTTATAGATGAAAGATGTTATATACGGAGAGAAAGAAATTATAAAATATAAAGTAAAATAAGATAAAATTTTCTAATATTTATTTGTAAAGTGATCATATACCCGAAATGTTTCAGAAAATAAAACATTCAGCGATATAAGTAACAATTAAAATCGAGTGAATTGTAAAACATTCTATCATTCTTATTGTTATTTTAATAATAAATACATATGATTAAAATCATCAATTTTAATCATAAATAAATAGAATAAACTCAAATAGTTCGAGCTATTTTTCAAAATGAACAGTTGATAAATCGTCGAAAACGTCTGGCTTAATTTTTACCAACAAAAATAGTAAAATAAACTTCGTAAAATATTATTTTTGTTTACAGTGACATCGAAAATTCTACCATTTTATACATTAATTTTTATTTAATGAACAAGTATATTTTATATGTATTCATATGAAGTTGTATTTCAATTAATTAAATTAAAAAATTTTTCTTTTAATTTTAATTAGTTCATCATTATTATTTTATTTTATTATTTACTTAATGGTTATTACTATTATTTTATTTGTCACCAAATTATTTTTCATCGCATCATCTGACGTAATTGTACCCTATAACATTAACCGCAATTCACCGAGTTCTTATTTCAAAGTGGAATCTTTGTGATGTTTTTTTCCAAATACCTTTACAAATTTCTGATTATAAACGCATTGATCTAATAACAAATTCTGACACACACAAATTTTTTAAATGACATACTTTAAATGACATAATTATTAAAAACTTATGAACTGTTTCACTTTTAAACGAAAAAAAAAATTTATTTTGTGTAAAAACTAAATATCTTCTTCCAAATTGTTCACAATTTACCGATACTTCAAATTACTATTTTTTATCGCGAACATTCTCTCGTACTACATCAGAGATTGTAATAAAGTATTGTTTTTTTTTCTTTAAAGAACAAAAATCGTTATAACGAGCTACACATTTTATTATTTGCTATAGTAATTTTTGTAAAAATAAACAGAAAATCTCATTACATGGAAAGTATGTCTCCCTTTTACAATTTTTTATATTTAAATTTAAAATATATTTTTCTCCGTGTAGTTATAGCTGTTTAAAAAATGCCTTTTTCTGAAAATTTTAGGCTACCTGTTAAATGTGCTTAGTGTATTATCGTTTTTACTGGGATCCTAATAAATAGTCTGATATAGTCTGAAGCAAAAATAATTTCTTTAAAAAGAAGAATTTTATAATATAAAGTGTTTACATTTTTTCGGAATCAAATCCAGTAAATGATTCAGTATTATTAGTCAGTGAAGACGTGAGAAGTGCATTTCAGAGACATGTATTCACTTAGATTAACAAGTATTTCTGCTACTAAGTTGCAGCCACAATGTCAGGTATGGTAAAGTGCGTTTAATGTTCGACAGTTAGTAAATGTCTTTGCGGTTCCTGTCGACGAACTTCAGAAACAATACAGCGTCTAAGTTTCTGCATTGCATTCTACACATCTTGCCTTTATATTTCGATGCCGAATTATATGATCTTTACATCGCGTACGGTTTATTGGAAGTTTTTTGCTACACACACGAAAAATTTATTCTTATTTATTATTCTATTAATTCTTCAAGCAAACTACAACTTCGTTGATTCATATTATGTTCAAGTTTTTCATCAGTTTAAAAGTCAAAAATATTTCTATTCTTATACGAATCAAAACGTTTCAAAAAGTTTCGGATGAAACTTGTAAATGAAACTTTTGTTAAATAAATGAAAAGTGTTTTATTCACTCGAGATAACAAACTAAAACAATACTACTTTTATTCATAGAAATGATTAACAGAACAATATTAAATTCAATTGTGATAAAAAAATGACACATAATTGGAATTATTCGTTAAGTAACGGAGTTAAGTATGACTGAAATATAAAGTTGACTTTCTATTTTTATCATCATATTTGTATTATAACATTTATGCAACATCGTTTGAAAATCAAAGCAGCAATTATTGTTTTCTAAAACAACATGCTTAAGCTAATTATTCCCACAGAGGAATTATTGAGTTACAAATAGGCGTATAGTTTCATTGTTTCATTGTATTTCAATGAATACGATCGTTCTTTGATTTGATGCTCGTGACACAATTTGTTCCAGTTAAATGGACAGATGAGGTGTTCTAAATATAACTTGATGTACGTAAATTTTGCATTATTTTGATAAATCGCTGTGTCCTCGCAATGCATTTCAATGTTTATTATCTCCAGAGTTGACTGGATAATGCACTGCTTTTGTATTCACCGCCGAGAAAATGTGGATTCTCTATAAGGTTTTATCGAAAGTTAAATGCTCGCGGAAAGTATACAATATTAATATTCCATATAGTGAAATTATGCACCATAAAATTAAATATTTAAGACAAAAATTTTATGATATCGCAACGTTTAATTTTTGAGAAACGATACATCAAAAGACGGTTCGATCAACATATGCTGCAATAAATTTATTCAAAACCAGCGCATGAACATAAATCGTACTATATGTGAAAATTTTGATGTATCATGAAATTTCATAGAACAATAAATAATGCTGATCGTACCAATAGAATCTTAAATTATATTTTAAGGCCGCATATCGATATGCATCTGCACAAGTATAAAATCATTTACATTTTGATAATTTTATTATTATCAAATTCTTAAACGCAAATTGTGAAGAACAAGAATCTTTCAAATCGTGTCAATAGTCATAATGAATTCATAAGAAATATCGAATGAAAACATTGTTAAAGGGTTTTTAGGTGTACGCCATATAAAGAATCAAAAAAAAAGTTAGTTCTCTATCTGTGTAGAGACTGTAGATTGTTGACTTTCCATTCAGTTTTTTATTTTGAAAAAACAGATAAATTTGGAACTAAGTTAAGTTTAGAACCCTGGTCCCTGCGCGCTATTACTTTAACCCCTCACGCTCCACCACGGTAGGCCCCAATCTGTCATGCCTAACAGAGATAAGTAATTTAGGGCACCTAACAACTTGGAACAATTATGTGCGCACACGTCTATAAAAATTGCTAGCCGCATAGCAAAATTTGGCGTGAACCTGACAAAATTTGTGATATTAGTTATACTTTTGGACCACTTTTTGGAAAAATTGTTGGCCAAATAATAAAATTTGTCGTAAGTCTGACAAAATTTATGATTTAATTGAATGTTGTCTTATTTTCTTAAGAAATATTTTGTAGAAGTCAGATCCGTCAAAAGATTCTTCGATATTCTAGTAAATATTATTGCATCATTTTTTTCTGTCTATTTAATATATTCTATATCTATGTCATATAGTATTCTATAGTTATTACACGGAGAAAAAACTTGTAATAAAAATTACTATAACATATAGTAATCAAGACGTATCTTACACATTTTACGAATTATCCTATAACATTCTTATATTTTTTACTATAATTGATACTATTTTTGACACTATATAGAGATAAGGAATTGCCGTTTCTTCCAGTTTGAGGTAGAAAATGAATACTAATACGCACCACAAGTCTAAATAATCCCATAACCATGACAGTTTTAGCTATATTAATCACCAAATGATTCTCTAATCACCAAAATATTTAATTAAACTTCATCATTCAGTTACCAGTTGCTTGAAGTGGCCCAGTCACCAATGCTATTTGGGGTAATGACAGGTCGTCTTCGACAAGTGAAGTAGAATCTAAACCAGATAAGTGTCTCTCTAACCCATTTCATAGAGCCTTTGAATCAGCAGGTTATGGCCTCCAGGTTAAAAGTTTTGGTGAAATCAAAAAGTACAAGAACTGTTAAGCCTCTGCCTATCATCGCTCGAACATTATTAGCTTGCCTAATCAAAACGGTTCTGGTAGAAACTCGGATTGGAAAGGGTCGAAAGCGATGATGGAATTCAAGTGTTCAACAAATTCACCTAGTTAACGAATTGAATTTGCAAATAGAAAGCAATAACAAAAAATATAGTTTTTTTTCAATTTTCGTTTATTTATTGGTAACAGATTACAACATAAATAATTAAAATAGTTTTTAAAAAATAAAGGCTTTCATACAGTGAACTATCATAATTGTCTATTGCACCCGTACATTTGAAAAATGTTGTTTGAGAAAAACGCACTCCATTTTTCAAGAAAGATTAAATTCACATCCGTTATTTGCGCGCCTTAATTGTTAAATCCGTTGTACCATTGCGAAATAGATATATTAGACAGATGCTAAAACACATCCAACTCTGGATTTCATCTACTTTAATATATGGTCAGCACTAGCAGATCTCTTTCGAGTTAGTTTTAATTTTTTTACTGGTTAGTATTTTGACATTTGTTTTTTTTGTTCTTGCATAAAAAAACATAATTATAGTCACATATTAAATGCTAAAAATTTAAGGTTCAAGATAATCAATAAAATGAACTAAATGCAATAGCGTCCCAACGACATTTAACAAGTAAACTTTTATTATTTAGTTTTCAAAATATATTATGACTAGAAAATCGTAGTAGTTGTGAAAATATATAACTAAAAAATTTTTTATTTATATTTCGTTATGTATCTAAAAACATATCAGTGCAACAAATTTGTCAATTCTTGTAACTTGAAAGTTACTTTAGTATCATAAGACTTCTTTGAAGAAAGTGAATGAAAGTAAACTAATGTTGTAAACTTTCGGTGACAGCAGTCGGCACTTTTTGTGGAAAAGCTTTCAGTTTCGAACAAAAGAAGATTGTAAGCGTGTCGACCTGTAGAAAAATAAACAACTTTTTTTATGCCTCAAAGCAAAACTGTACATCAATAGAACACACGGATTCACTTGTACTCAGGTGTTTTCAAAGAATTTAGTCTTTTCTTGAATGCAAGAAATGCGTTTCTGGCATAAGAACTCGAGGATTACAAAAAAAAAATCAAACAATTTCACTCTACAAGTTCATAATTGAAAATCAAAATAATATAAATATAAATAAATATAATATAAAACTCAAATAAAATAAATAGATAAATTAACTGAATTTTTCTTCATTTCTTAGTAATATTTCTTTTCTCAAAATTTTATTTTGATGTGTATAAAAATGCGCAGCTTCATGAACACGATTCATAAAAATGCGCATGACTGAGTCGTGTGATGCCACGTGCACTTTGCATTGCTACATTTGTCAGGCTGTTCCTGAGAACCCTAGATCGCGTTTTCTCACACTCCGGTCGCGTTAAATTCTCATGCTATTCAACTTGACTTTTGCTTTTACATGCCCACAGCCACTTTCACCAAAACCGATGAGCAGAAAAACAGTCTTGGTAATAACGCTATCAGAATCGTAATTCCTTTTTTATATCAGTTTTATTTATTATAACTCACATGGTAATATCGAATTTATTCTATCTCACTTTGGAAATAAAGTATTATGTAAAACATTCATACGAAATCTATGCAAGTTCAACTTTTTATTGTTCTGAAATATTTACATCAATCGTTTTTATTTAATATTTCATCATGGATGAAAATATTTTCAAGAATTTTTTATATAAAAAATATATTTTGTTTCATAATTTCTTGATTTATATAAGGTAATTTATACAAATTATATAAACCAGATATCATAGTTATTGCCGGAAATATATTTTATGTTAAAAAATTATATTTTATTTATATGTCCAAAATTTATTTTCGCCCGTTAAGGTTTTTATTTTTAAAAACAAATTTTAAAGTCAGTAAGTGGTTTATTAAAACTTTGAAATGAATTTAATATTTTCATCACATTTATGTACACAATGCAGGGCAATGAGAAGTTAGATTTGCTCGAATCTTTTTTTTATAGCATTTACGTATAAATATAAATAATTTTACGTAACTGTATAACTTTACACAAAAGTTATATAAATCTGGGTACGTATTGTTTTCATAATCAATATAACCACACAAAATGTTTTTAGTATCTCAACGATTCAATTTATTAAAATAAATTTCCATGATTCTTGAATAATTGAACAAATTTTGATTAAGTTGATCAGTAACATAGTTTTGTGCTGAGAATTACCTTATCTAAAAATCACGAGTATCAAATTGCATTATTCACATTACGTGTAGCACTGCCGCGTATGTCGAAATCGGATGATTGTTCGTTTGAAGTCTCGAAGAATAAACCTATCAGAAGCGCAGTACATCATTTTTCTTGGATTTGATATTTCGTTTCAGTTTCCTAACTCGCGGGTGCGGTTCGCACGAACGTTAGACAATCAAAAAACAGACAAGCGTGACCTACAATATCTCAGGTAATGCGAGGCTCTGACCGTGCAAAGCTTGGTTTTTGAACTTTGAGATGAATTACAATGTTCAATTGTCTTTAAAAATAAAAACAATCGGTTAAGATTATTAATAATACGTTTAAAAATCTATTTATGCTTATATATTTAAATATATTTATTTCATACAATGTATAAATATATTTTATTTTATTTACTCTATGTAATTTTTAGTTAATTCTTAGGCTCATATAATTGTTATATCAGCGCTATGTATACTCACTATTACTTGGGGGCACATAAATATATGTGCCTCCAAGTAAAAGTTCTCGTCCTCTTTTAGGACTATGAAATATTTTTTCGTTTTACAAAACTTTATACACTCTTGTTTATAAATGTAAACTCTTGTATACATTTTGAATCTCTTTCTGAACTTCCCTTATCGTTGATCAAAATTTCAAAAATTTGAAGATTATTTTTAAAACTCATTTTCGTCTCTCCAGCCACTGAGTAATACATTCGAATCATTTTGAAGTCTCATCCTGACCTCTTCAATTTCTATTTGTTTCAATTTTATTGACGTTTTTTTAGTCTCTTTCAAGCGGCATTTCAAACTCCTTTTAACATTCTTTCAATATCGTTTTAATCTTTTTATGTTTTAGTATCAATTTTTAATCCTCTTTTCAACCTCAGTTACATTTTTTTAACTTTTTTTACACTCAATCACGTCTATTTTTATCTCCCTTTTATCCTTCTTGTAGTTTCTCATGAACATCTTATAAGTAAGTTTATTTAATTTTAAACTAATTTAGATTTCTGAATCTTATATTTCTAGATTTTTCGTCCAATCCCAAGTCGAATTGCTCAAAGCCTGAGTATTTGTAATCCTGCAACTTGCGTTCGTTTCCCTATCATAGCATTATTTAAATAACCCAATTGAAATTTAAGCTAATGAACATGTATGGATAAAATGTATAATGTGTGACTTTATGAATGTATGTACGAGAACATAAACATTGTATATGATTTTGATGTTAATAGTCGCAAAAAATTAAATGAATCTAAAACTCATAAAAAAACGAATTCGGAATACACGCGTTAAACAATAACCAATAATAATAATATATTATTTTAATATTTTTTTCAATGATCAAATATTCAATAATTATCAATAATTTTTTTATAATTTTTTTTGCAATCATTAAATATTCATTGTAATAATAATATGAACAGTGCATGAAACATAATATGTAGATATATATTTATGAAATGCTGATATAATTAATTAATAAACATAATTAAAACTCTTGAAAGATGTTCAGTTTATGCCCATTAGAGAATAGAAACAAGTATAAAGGAGTCTGACTAGTTATTGGAAAGGTATAAAACATATGCGCTTTTCGATCTCATCTTGCTGAATCCGGACATAAGTTTCAAAGATCTAGGAGGTCGAAAAAAAACATTAATCCGGCTAGTTGCAACTCGTTATGTTCCCTTATGAATCTTTTATATACTTCTTCTAAACCTTTTTCAATTCATTTCATATGCGTTTCAGACTGCTGAATCTCTTTTTGAACTTTTATTAAACTATTCTTAGACTTATTTCAGTCTCTTATTAGTCTTTTTGAAAACTGGTCCCATACTCCTATAAAACTATACTATACCTTCTATTTTAAAGCTGAAAATGTCGACTCGGGGGCATGTACAGAAATTACACTCAATTTTTCAGAAGTACTTTCAATTTGGTTATCATTGAAAATGCTCAACCTGAGTGTTACATTAAAATATTTTGGGTTGCATTCAAGTTTGAAATGATGTTATATTGAATATCACTTTCAATGTAAAAGTAATACTCTACTTGATCATCATTTTGGATATCCAAGTTGAGTTTTATTGTGAATGAGAAGTTATATCAGTTGATCGTAACCTCATAATTCATGATAAATTTATAATGTACGTTTACGTTGATTGTTGATGGTGGATCCATCAGACAACAATTTTTTAGATCATACTGTGTTGAAGAGGTTCATAGGTTTGCTAAGTCAAACCTTTGATTCATCTGACGATTTGAGTTACGATGGTGGTGCAATCAAGAATTTCGCTGTCTTTAATCTATCGAATGCTCTTTCTAATAACAATGAATAATTATACAACAGAAGTGCATGCTCGAATATTAATTTATTAAGTGATGGTGAGGTGGTTTTGTAAACCCTTTTTCACGCCAAGTAAACAATCTAAAATCGACATCGAAAGCTTTGAGACTAATTTGCAAATCCGCTTTTGCCGTTGACTTAGCATAAAATTGAATTGAAACTCGCAGGATAATCATGAGCTTTTTATTTTAATTCTTCTTGAGTTTTTATTTTTTTTTTATATTTCTTTATTTGAGTGTGTTCTTAAGCCAAGTTCAAATGGTTTATAATCCTTCATGTGGACGCAAGTCATTATTTCTTCACCCTGCATAGGCATTGAAAGTGAAACCTGCAAGAGAATCATAAAAAGGGGTTTCTTATATATTCTTTTTTTGCTATCCTGGGGAATTGAAATAAAAAGTACCTCCAAACTAAAAAGCACGTATATATATTAGCAATAGATATTAGCAATTTTATTATAAAACTATATAATCAAAACTTAATTAAAGGAAACAAAATGAGAATTATGATTGTCGAATTGAATATAACTTTTTAAAAGAAAATTTCAAAGAGAATAAGGGTCGAAACCATGTTTTCGATTTGAATGAAGAATTATTATTAAAAGATGGGTTTGATTTAATTTCACGTAACGTTTCTTTTTTCAATCACTATGATAGGTCACATTACATAATCCAGATAAACGAACGAAAATAAAAGTCAAAATATGTGTGGATTTTATATTTTTATCATAGTTTTTAAGTATTTTATATTATATAGATGAAAGACACTATCAAAATTTTTAAGATGAAAGTCATAAACAAATGAACATTATAGCAAAAAAGAGTATCAAATTCATAAAACAATATGAAGAAATTAAAGATGTTTGTAATGATTTCAATATAATTATTTTATATGAATAACAGTTCTAAAAAAATTAGTTATCTTATTAATTCTTTGATGTTTAAATAAATATTTTTTTATTTGGAATTTGTTATTAATTTATATAAATATGTAAAAATTTTAATTAGATAATGTTCAAATAAAAGCAAATAAAAACTCAATATTATTTTCTTAACTTTCGATATTAGTTTATATAAAAATTAACATTGTTATATTAATCAATGCACATCTGTTGATTTGACTAATTTATTCTGTTAATAACAACTACATACGTTTCTACTTTAACTTTATGATATTGCAACTGCAATTCAAATTAATAAAAACTAAAACGGCTTTATTCGTTATTACAACATATTTTGGTAATCACAAAAAGTAACTCTTTTGACGTAGTAATTTAAACCAAATTTCTTTTTAGTTCCAGGTATATAATTGTATATTTAATTTTTCATGAGGTATATGGGTAATTCTACGGGAAGTATCCATTTATCTGGCCACGAAAAATGTTATGTTAAGTATGTGTTATGTTATGTATGTTAAGTCCTTTTGTATGGAACATATAAAAACTACAACAATTTAAACTTAGCTCTCCCTAGCGATACGCCATTTTGTTACATTTTCAAACTTTGACCAAAAAAAGTGTGTCACAAGGGGTTTTTTAGTGGAAGACTATTTTTTCTTGACTAAGGGGGTTCCAGTAAAGAGGAAAAAAATTGTTTCAGGAGTGTGCCCTCAATCTGAAATTTCGGTTTTTCGTGGCCATATAAATGGATGCTTCCCGTAGAATTACCCATATTTCAAATATATTTGAAAATAGAGTTTTGTCCATATAGGCATTGTTACTTTAGATACAATATATAATGAGGACCCACAATGAAACAATAAATCATGTACTCAAAAACAATATAAGTCAAAACATGTCTAATGTCTAATAAAAAGATTAAAGTCGGGACAGTTAAAGTAGAAGCATAAATTATTCTGAGAGAAGGAAGTGGTGAGGCTCATTCTCGGTAAAATACTGCGAAAAAACGTAGCTGAAATTGTGTCATATATTACGTTCGGCACAGTGAAAATTAATGACGCGAAATTGAAAAGATACAGTGAAATAGTGAGAGTGACACTTTCATAGAAAATATCGTCAACTATCGCAGTCGCGTCACGTGTAGTTGACAGGAACTTTTGCATTTAAAGTGAAGCGCTCGCGCAATGCTAGCAAGCCAATGAATGTCAAACTTTCAACGAATCAATGTTTCTCCCTATTCGCTCGTTCATTCTTTTATTCGGCTACTGGCGGGTCGGAAAAGATCCGTTTATTCTTGACGGTCGTGCCACTTGGTTCGACGTGTGATAAATAGGATGATAAACGATTCCAAAAGATGAGCACTACCAAAAAATTTTGACAACATTTTATTTGATATGCTTGAGATACTTTTCCTCTTTTTATGATCTTCAGTGATTTGCTGTGGATTTATAATTGTCTTCAATATGTCTTTTTGTTTATCCATCTGTATAAAGTTTCGACCCAAGTTTTCTGTATGATATGATTATATTTTCTAATCTATTTAAAATATTAGCTAACTTATTTGTTGATAGGTAAAATGGAGAAAATGTTTATTACAATTAGTTTACTGTTATAGTCAGAATTCAATTTATTTAATTCATTTTCCAAGGCAAATTTCAAATTTAATTATTAAGTTCAATTTATTCCCAATAAAATTTTATTGCTTATCAGTAGTAGTGTTAACAATGCCAAAATTGGTATAAAATTCTAAAAATTTTTAATGAAATAACAGGAAAATGTTTTCAGTCATTTGTAATATGTAATATTGATCTGAATTTCAAATACTGAATCTCATACTGCTAATGAAGACAATTTCATGAACATTGTGTACTTTTACACAAAACTTATCGTGCGAGCATATTATGTTCCGTATGGGAAATACAATATCATATTGTTGCAAAATCTAAATGTATATACGCGTATTCGACATCATAAAGAAAGTTCGCATATACATTTATGTTGTGTACGCTTGTGTTACGCATTTTACGATAAATGCGCTATTCAGTTCAAATCATCCAGTCCCACAGGGACAAAAATATATGTACGAATATTTATTAAATTTATATTTTTAAAAAAGTTTAATATACTGTTCAATAAAGTGTATATTATTGTCATATTAAGTTTATACAACTTATTGTCACTGTATGAATATTTTACAAATGAGATGTTCGTAGGATAAATACAAGTTTATTTCAAATATAAAATATATATATATTTTAAATGTATAATATATTTTGAAATATTTTTTGTCCATGTGTGCTATGAATACATTTTGTTGTAAAACACAATTTCGTATTATATTTATGTCCATAAGGCTAATATAATATCTATTATATTAAAATATTTATAGCGCGCAGTACAAAATCATAGAATATGTCACGTCGAATATGATAGTTTCATTCAATATCAACGATTCAATGTATAATTTGGTATCACCTGTTATACTCATCCGTGCAGAGTGATCTTTTTGTGCAAATTTTTAATGAATAATAAATAATAATTTGTGAGTGCAGCCTTTGCATCTCTTTTTTTTAAGTCGATTTCTTATGGCCAGAAACATGTTCTCGCGCAGCTGGTTCTATCCCCCGTTTATTGTATTGTAAAAATTCCTACTACCTCCACAGTAGTTTCATTAAATTCAAAATATTGAATTCAAATCGGGCTAGTCATTTTGAATATTAACTGCAACGGAAAAAAATAAGCGTTGCATAACTTGAGATGTCATTCACCGATCTTAATAGATGCTACTCCAGTCGTGAATCGCGTGATTTCTCGAGTCGACTTCGGGCACTTAATTTTGATAGATTTTACGTAATCAGTCGTGGTCGCTAGAGAAATTCGCTGGTCGTCGGTATATAATGATCATTCATTTCTGGCACTACAAATTATCCCTGCTATGATTTTATTTCAATTTAAATCGTGTGAATCATCATAAAATGAAGAGAAATTTGCAATATATTGAACATTTAAACTATATTGACTGAATTTTGATCACCACAATGACGAAAAAGTTATAACGAGCTGAATACAAGCAGACTAAAATATTTATTATTGAAATTGAACATGAATAATTTCATGTAAAATCAGTCATTATCGCAACAAGGTTCGGAATTGATTTAAACGGACTCCGAAGTAGAATTGCTATCAATAATAATGATCCGATTTTGTAAATTGTTTTTTCCATTGTATTTTTTTTTAGTTAAGATACTTAAATTTGCATAAATCATATACGAAACAAATGGCATATTCAAAATTTTTGTTTACAACAATCAAAAAATGAGTATATTAAACAATTAAATTAATCGAATTTTAAATTGATCTTAGTTTAAGTACTGCCAACAATTGTGAGCAAATTTCCAAGACGGAATTTTGATTTCAATCAATACACAAACGTTATGAACATTTGTTTCAAAGAAGAAAAAAATCAGAAAATTTTGTCAATTACTTGTTTAGAAACTTGTTCATTTGAAAGATATTGAAATTTTGTGTAAATAAATTGTTCTGTACACTTTCCTAAATGTTTGAAGCTGTGAAATACGTAAATTTGAACATATTTCAAAGTTAGAGAAAATGAGAAAATTTGACATCAGAGAAAAAAGCATTCAAAGAAGAATTTCAGAACATCCAGCACTATTTGTTTATTATTTTTTCGTGCTCGATTATTATTATTATTATTATTTCAATATATTTCGCCTCTGGTTACTCCAGCATGGCTGATAAGTAATTACAAATTAGCTGTACAAAATATCAGACTAAATAAGTATAAAAGTATCTATGTACAAAGCAGTATTTCACAAAAAAATACTGACCGGCACGATTTAACAATTTGAAACAAGTATTGTATATAATTCATAAAAAACAAATAAAATAATATTATGTAAAATTCATAAAGGCCCAATAGAAGAAAAATAAGCACTACAGTGAGATGAGTAAAGACTATCAGAATCAGTGGTTGAATAGACAGTAAAAA
>JAQQRF010000978.1:0-40813 GCA_030523145.1 Trissolcus brochymenae
ATTCCTGATGTCTTATTGTAGAATTATTGTATATTAATTGAGTTGAACATTTTATTTTTATGAATTATTTAACGTAATGATAGGCATTACGTAACAATAGGTAGTTATAAACAATAATAATTTTACGTTTCAACAAAATACAAAACAAACTATTGGTCAAATCATAAACTCTTTAGTTACAACTGTTTATACAATTGTTTTGATCACATTAAATTTTAAACTTTTGAAAATTCTATATCTAATAATGAAATAATGACTTGACGATGAGAATGTTTCTAATGTTTGAGAAGACCCATTTAATATTTAAACCAACTGATTTTAAGACAACATCATTAAACATTGTATCATTATAATTAGTTAAAAGTCATGATCAATGTTTGAGACACAAAGAATAGTTCACTAAAGGCCGTTTAATATTTAAGTAAACTGATTTCAAAACAATATTGTTAAACACTGTATAATTAGTTAAACTAAAGGCGAAGCCCTGAGAGGGAACAGTACCCTTTAGTAGGGGTAACTAATGTAAATAGGAGAACCCAACGAAAGCTAACCAGTGAGTGTTAAGTTTTAGTTCTAGTAGCCGTATTAATGCTAGCTTATGTTTTAAATCGCATTTAAAATGTTTTCGGATTATTCGAGTTCATGTTACTGTAATCAAGTTTTAAGTTTACATTAAATTTTACCGGTTTAATCTTAGTTGATTTTGATTTGAGTATTTTATTATTAATTGTTGGATAAGACTAGTATAGTAAAATTATAGTATTTTAATAATTGGACTTCTATTTACAAACAAACATAAACATATTAAAACTCAGTTTGAAATTAAATTAATTCGCCCGAATAAAATCCTCCACGAAGAATCCTGCATTACCGACTGACAACCAGGAGACCTGCAGTACCTGTGGAGCCAGTTTCCGATAAGTTGTATCATTCTTATTTAGTATTTCTTTCTTCTCATTAGTTATATTCAATTCAGCGACTCAAATTAAGACTCATCCCGGGTGAAGAATGTTATATCTGATCCAAAACGAGTCATAACTTTCAATTTTGCGTTTGGTCGTAACACGACTCAGGAATATTATTCTCCACTCATTCAAGAACAAGTCCCCAGTGTTACGTCCTGATGTTTCCTCATCAAACTACCACGAATTACACAGTTGATAAACCCACATGGTAACGACCGTGTGACAACTAATTACCAACGGCAAATCTACTTTCAATCTACTTAAAAATGGATAAAAATAAATCTTCCAGAAACAAAATGAAAGGGATTAACGAACAATGAATGCACAGAATGAATACCATCATGAATATTACAAGTTGCTCGACAATGTAAATATCCAGATTGCAGCGCGATAAGGCCCAAAATAATATCCACTCCTATATAAACAGATAAATTTTTGCAGATACACTTTCTATAACTGGGAAAACCCTTAAAACCAATACAGATGTTGTGCAATCCCTTTTTATAATTTTTACGTCATCATAAATAATTTGAACAAATAATTTATATTTAATAACTATTTAATTTGTATTAAAATTCAAACAGAAATATTACTGATAGGAAATAAGTAAACCTAGTTATTAATGTTTAAACAAGATAATTGTTAATTAAGATAGTTATTAATTATGATCAGACAAATAGTTGTTAGTTAGGACAGTTATTAATTATGATCAGACAAATAGTTGTTAGTCAAAATAGTTATTAATTACGAGTAGACAAAATAACTGTTAGTTATAAGATAGTTCAGTTGTTCGTTAAAACCGTTAATCATTATGATCAGATAGATAGTTGTTAGTTAAGATAATTCCATAATAAGTGAACAAAGTGATAATTTAGAACAAAAGAATGTTGTTAATTTTAAGATTACTGTCTAGTTTAGGGATAAATAATAATGGTCACTTCCAATTGGTGAATGCCAAGAAAAGGAGCGTTCTGAGTACCCAAAACGACAAGAGACCGCGAACTTGTGTACCAGCCGAGTAACTAAACCGTCGTTTTATTTATTAAGTTCAATTTGTTATTTTATTCCGCGTTTTAATTTGTTCTTTTTCAATTGCACATTTTATAATAAATCTTTTAATTCAATTCAATTTGGTGTTGTTTCTTATGGATTCAAAACTTTCCGCCAAAAAAGACGACAGGTAAGGTACCGATCGCAGATGACTGAAGATCTGATCAACTAATAGACAACGCTGATAAGTACAAAATCTGTTTTATCTAAGCAATTCAAAATTGACTCGTCCCGAGTAAAGTAGTTTTACTGACCCAAAAAGAGTTGATAATTTCATAAGCGTTACGATTGGACGTAACACCAGGTGGCCTAAAAAGTAATAATAAATCGAAAGACGTAGTGCCAACATTATAGCATTGGATTAAAAAGTGAAATTAGTTACTGCGTTACCGACGTGGAAGCGGTGTAAGTGAGTATCACAGAAATGAATGTGTGATGTGTCAGCAGAATCAGCTGAGTTTTGGTTAACTATTCTAACTGACGTATACTTCAAATAACCTACATAACTCATTTGTATCTTGATTCATCTTTATTCATAAAGATAAAAAAGAGGTAAAAAATTAAACAAAGAAATGTAGTAATATTAAATAGAAATTTAACTTAAAAATAATTGTTTAATTTATCATTGTTCTAATTTTTAAATATACATATTAAATTATTTCTAAATATGATGTATTACAAAATTGTTTTTTAGTTCTATAAAAATGAATTCTCGAGCTGATTTCGAGTTTTGTATTTCATTGCTGAAAGAAAACGATAAAGATGTCGAAAAGGAAGCGAAAAGAATTTTGATAAAAATGTGTGACAACATCACCAGAAACCCAAAAGATATTAAATATAGAAAAATTCGAATTGAAAATGCAATTGTAGAAACGAAACTTTTGCCAGCTATCGGAGCGATTGAATGTCTTTTTGCTGCTGGATTTATTGAGGTATTGCTTTTTGGAATAATTAATCATAAATAATAATTTTTTTTTAAATCAATGTTTTATTTTTCAGAATGACGACGGGTTTTTACTGCCAATGGATGCTACATTAGCCGGGATTACAGAATTAAAAAAATTACTGTCTGATAAAAATGAACTAGTCACCAATAGTGATACACCAAAATTGGCTTCAACCTCAAGGTTACCAACAAATGTGCCTTTTCAAGAACCCAAATCAACATCTCAAAATGCATCTCAACCTTCGACGTCTAAGTCACCGGAATTAAAGAAAAAACTTCCCAAAAGCAGTTTTTTTATCTCAATGACAGAAAACTTCAAGAAAGTCTTGCGATATGAAGATGCACAATTACAAGATCATGTGAAACGAATCGTGCCCATTTCTAAGTTACAAGTTGCAGCTGTAAACAAACTAAGAGAATGTCAAAAGTGAGTATTATTATTTCAATGAATCAATACAAGAAGCAATAAACAAAGTAATTATCAATTTTTTAGAAAAATGAAAACCATTGGAAATTCAAAAGAGGGGCATGAAATAACTGCAGAAACTGAATTCACAATAGAGGATCTCTTACTCCTCGAACTCTTACACTGGTTCAAACATGATTTTTTTGAATGGGTGGATAGTCCAAAATGTGATTTCTGCTCTTCAGAAACTACGTTTTTAGGAGTGAAATCATCGACTGACAAACGCGTTTCTAAGATTGAAGTATACAAGTATGTTATTAAATTTGTACACACCCTATGTACAAATAATCTACTTATCAATTTAAATACATTATAAGATTTTTTTTAAATTAAAATTGTAACACATGTTCTAGATGCAATGTTTGTTCGAAGAATGTTGAGTTCATCAGATTTTCCGACCCAGAGCCACTTTTATATACACGACGAGGTCGATGTGGAGAGTGGGCAAATGTCTTTACCTTGATTTGTAGAACCTTTGGTTACGATGCAAGATTTATCGAAGACAAAACTGATCACGTTTGGACTGAGGTAAAATGTTATTACAAATTTTGAGCTGAATAAAATGGCTGAATTGTTAAAACTTTGTCTATCAATTCACAGGTCTGGTCTGCGTCCAGGAATAGATGGGTTCACCTTGATGCATGCGAAGAAGCAATGGATACCCCATTGATGTACGAAAAAGGATGGGGCAAAAAGCTCTCCTACGTTATTGCTTTCTCAAAAGATGAAGTGCAAGATGTAACTTGGCGATATACTTGTGATCCAAAGTCCATCATGGAGCGCAGAAATTCGTGTTCAGAAATAAGCCTTGCCACATTTATAGCAAAATTGAACGAAGATTGCCTAAATTCTTCAGGCTTCAGTGAAGTTCGTAAAAATTATATAATTAAAAGAAGATTGCAGGAATTGGTGTCTATGTTGCCCGCACCACCTGGAATGAAGAAACCTGCTGACGTACTTGATGATAAAGATTATCAAGGCCGTAGTTCTGGTTCTTTAATGTGGAGACTTTCACGTGGAGAAATGATGGTAATTTATGAAATATGACAGTACATATCAATGGAGCGGATAATTCTAAAGATAGATGTTTCTTTTTCAGAATGATTCTACAAAATTACACAAATGGATGATTACAAAAAGTTGCCAAAATTTTACCCTGAAGTATAACGTTTCAACGGATACTTATGAGATTGCAGAAGAAATCAACGGTACAAAAAGTATTAGCACAAAAAGTGGCTGGCAAAATGGCGTTGAAGAGTCCAAAGGTGGAGTGTTTCGTAAAACTGAGAACGACTGGAAAATGGTTTATTTAGCAAGATCTCCCGAATCTAGTGAAGGTTGTTTGAAATGGACTTTCCAGTGCAGTGATAAACAAAAAGTTATTCACTCCATCGAGCTGTGGGCTTCGTATACAACTTTTGAACAAGGGACAATACAGTGGCAAGTTACAGGATTTTTCGACAAAACAAACGAGCAAAAAATTATCACTATTCAAGATTGTACAAATTTTAAGACAAATGAACTCGAGGGAGCTTCGCAAGTGAGTTTCAGTGTGACGTTAAGCGGTGGAACCAACTGGCAACATGCACAATTATTTAGACGTAGTTCAAACCCAGATGATGTACATTCTATGTATATAAACATTGAATTTAAAGACACGTAATTCATAATCATAATGCATAAGTATTGTATATAATAAATTACGACTCATTTTATAAATTTACCTACAAGATGTAGCACTTTTTTAATTATTGTAAATCAAAACAATAAAAGTAGCAAATTTTAATACTAGTTATGCAAATTGTCTTCATGCCATGATGTCATGGCATGTATCTATTGATGCATCTCAAACTTCTTAGATAACGAGCCAAGTCATTGAAAACATAAATAAATAATCAAGAGTTAGAACTTTTGGGTTGAATTTTTGTTGGCATGTCAGGAATGCAAGAAAAATAAAAGCTCGGTTAATATTTAATCGGCAATAATGATCAAAATACTTTTGCGGACAAGATTAACTACTTCCTGTCTTCTTTCCTTTATGCCACCAAGCGATTATGAGCATGAGCTTCGTCTCATGATGAATGACTCGATTTTATATTCAAATCATATAAGATACAGCAACATACACGAATCCACACGTTACATCCGTAATAATTATTTACAGGTGATTTAACGTGCTAAATGTGCGTTATTTATTAATCGACGAAAAGTAAACCGGAACTTGATATGAATCAAATAACGGAAACATTTCGTGCCCTGCAGAATGTTGCACGTGTCATCAAAATATAAAGTTATATAGAATCTTTTTAACTCGTTAAATGAATTTCTCATGTTTGTTTTCCAGAACAAACTTTTATTTTCAATGAACATTTTTCATTCAGTTGATATGTCTTAAAACATTTTTACAGAACAGAAATAAGTAACATATAACTCATTACATCATACATTGACGGTCGCGAAGTTTGTTTATCATTTTTTGTTACACTACGAATCATGATGTTACATTTTTAACATTTATTTATTTAACATTTGTTACATTTTTATTTAAATTATCACTTAATAATTCATTTTTTTACTGATACACCTAAATTCAAAATTGATAAGAATATTTTATTTAACAATTTATCATTATTTTCAATGTCAACATTAAAAAAATTATTTCCTTTCCCTTAGAAGAAGAACATCTGTTTGTTTCCTCTTTATTAGGATCAAAAATTTCTTTTGGTTTTCTTCTCTAAATACCGAAAATTCTAAACGGAAATTGTTATCGATTCTATTTCCAAATTTTTATGCATGTATTTTTGTTACCGGTTAAACATAGAATGAAAAAAGTGAAAAGAAAATTACAAAAAAAACTTTAGCTTTCGGTGTGAATGATATAAATTTTCGATGAAGAGCAGTTTGGCTATAGTACAAGAGGCGACAAAATGTGGTATTGCATTACGTCTTGCTGGGTCGGGAAGGGGTGCCCCGACCCAGTTGCCAGTGCGTGAAGTTATTTTGTTAGCCATGGCTAACAAATGCATTTGTGCCACTCGTCTACTTGTGGGCATATGCGTTGCACTTACAGACGCCTGCTTCCTTCATGCAACAAATTAACAATTTGAGAATTCACCACTCAATTCTGTCACACAATTGGTGTGATTTCACATATGATTTCATTTAATATATTTATAAACGTGGCGACAAATTTAATGCTCCGTCTGTGATGTAACTATGAATGAATCTTGTAATCGAATCTATGGTCAATAAAATAAAATAATAAGCAAGTTAAATTTAAAGATACATCAAACCAATAAAAAAAATTGAAAAACAAGGTTTTTTTTCCAGACTTTGGGTGCAGAAATTCGTGTTATTTATATTCTCTCTGCATTCAAAATACACGTCCAAATAAAAAGCTAAAAAAATATATGCGGATTAAATGGTGAAAAGAAAAGTGAGAAGCATTAATTCAAATAGAGAGCATGGACGTCAGAACGTGAGACCATACGTATATAAGATATTTCGGGTGCAAACGCAGATAAACCAGGCCAACGACAACGAATACTCTAGCGAAGGCATAATGACGTCCGATAGAAAACACAGGGTGAACGGAGCCTTGACGATTTTGACTCATTCTGAGACCAGACGTTTGTAAAAAATTTTGGCAATTGAATAAGAAATCGTATGAATCGTTGAATCATGTTCTAACATTTATGTTACAAATCTCTAGTCGAACAATCAGTTGCTTTTGGACACATCTGCTTATATCCAATGTACCAATCTATCTATCATAATGTTATTCGAAGACAACGATTTATCTTTTTGATTTCAACGATTCAATCGAACTGATATGACTGATATTAAAATTGCAATTTTTGTGATTCAACTTTTATATCAATTAAATAAATTCAAATTAATTATATTCAGTTGAAAAAAATAAAATCTGAACTTTTTTAAACTTCAAATAAAAAAAAATTGAACAATTGTTGTTGATTAAGGTTGCTATTTCTATTGGTGAAATGGGAGGATCCGGGAGTGATGATACCTACTGCGCAAATTTCATTCTCTATATATACAGAGAAGGATTATTTTTATCGAAGTTCGAGATAGAGGAACCAATTAAACATACGTTCTGATGAGCAATATTTTTTTCTCGAACGTTGCCGATTCTTTTTATACGTTCACCGGTCGTTGCAATGGTGCGACTGTAAACAGTCTGATTAAGAGAACAAAAATTTACAAAAATAATCTCAACTGAAAAAAAAGATAATAAAAAAAATAACAACATTTCAAGTTTTAGTTCAACTGAAGAAAAAATTACTTATGATTCTTTAGAAATAAACTGAACATTTGTTTGAAAGATCATTTTGGCAATAAAAAAATTGTATTCAAAATAATATAAGTTATTCGGACAATTAAGATAGAATTGTTGAAAAATCTTGCAAGCTAAAAAAACCATCTCGATTCTTGAAATAGATCCCAGTACCGATGCGTTGTACGATTTGGAAGACTGCAATTTTCGTATTCAAATTTGTTATTTCTGAAAGGCGGAAGGTTCGCAAGCAAACTAACTATCGGAGCATATTACATACAGGATGTGGACGGAAATGACGTACCAGTAATTTCGGTAAGCTTGGGCGATTAATACGTATTGCTTGCGTTGCTAAAACAACCTCGCAATAAAAGCATTGGTATGGCATCCGCCCGCGTCACAATCCTAATATATCCAAGAGTTGCGCAACTATATTTTATTTTCGTGTGCATTCTCGCTGGATTAATTCTTCCTACGAATTAGTCAAACGTTTTTTTTTCTTCCTACTTTGGTACATTTTTCATCACAGATGAGACACCGCGATTATAAAATAAATCGTTGATGCACCCAAAGTGCAATGATCTTGAATGACGAATCTACTTTCTAATAACTTGAATAAGAATGTTTTGTATTTTAAAAATGGACCAACATAAATTTTCGTGCCGCTCTGTCGTCATTTTTTTTTTTTTTTAAGTTATCTATATTTAATATTTCTTAACCCCCCCTTGTAGGCTTGGACGTCGGCATCGGAAAAGTGGAAAATAGAAAGGAAAAACACGGAATTTTTGAATATCTAAATTAGGGACCAACGTAGGGCAAGAAACGATTTTGAAATTAATATATATTTGTAGATGATCAAGAATCGAAAATCGTGAACGATTTAAAAACATGAAAAACATAAACAGCGCATACACAAATCATAAATTAAATTTTATAGATGAAAAATAAAATGGACTATCTATCACCGGATCAGAAGACGATATTAAGTATAACTATAACTTTTAAGTCAATCATTTTAATAAACGTTTCATCTCAGATGAATCATCTAGATAACGAGGGTTTACGTTGGTAATCGTTTTGACGAAAATTTTTAATACCAAATCAATATAAAGTAATAGAATGTTTGAAATTTTACAGATTTTCGATTCTATGTTGTATCTGCACAATCTTATTGTATTACGGATGATAGACAAGTATGAAAATTTTATTACTCCAAGATCATGACTCAGTCTAGTTGAAAAAACCAAAATTGTCTAGTGAGAACTGGAAAATGTCCAATTTTGATGTTTGATTATAGGATGATGGCGCATACCTTTAGTCGACCTCGAGAATGCTATATTTCATGAACGCGATCTCATGATCGCAAAATAACGTGATTTTATCAATGCATTCCATGAAGTCTAATTCATAGGATTTAATATTGCTATGGCTATCAATTATTGCCATCATGTTAACAACAATCTGACAACCCACTTTTTTTTTAACTAAAATAAATTCAGTCAATAATTATAATTAACAATTATATCTTTCATTTGATTATAGTTTATGTATATAACATTATGTATGTATATATATAAATAAAATGTGGATTTTGCCTTTTTTAGATTTTTCAGAATTTTTAACTAATTCCGGCGATAGTAAATGGTGGTCGAATAAATATTATTACTCGATGAGCAGAATGTATCTCACACTCTTCAATCAAGGATGGCTTATGCACTACATGTATTGCTTTTCATTAATGGAGTGCACATAGTTTCTGACTATTGATAGATTTCGTATTTCCGGATTGAACGTGAAACACACGAAGGACAGTGTTAACAAAATAAAGCGTTAATTAAGCGAATTTGCATGAATGAAAAACGTTACTTGACAAGTAGGGATTAGCATATAAACGTATTTACGATTAGATTTGTGGCCAGTAATTAAGCCGAAAAGTTAAATTCCTAAATTCACTTGCCACGTCAAAATCAATTCGAGAAATTACAATTAATTTATGGCCAAGCTCAATTAAATCTTTTTTAACTTTTCAAATTAAATTGAAAAAAAAAACAAAAATTAAACTTGAAATTGCATCATCTTTGGAACTTACATGGATCGAAGTTTTTGCCAATACGGCCAGTATTATTTTTGGTATCATTTTTTTTCTTTTTACATACAGTGTTGCAAAATTATCATTACCGGCTAAGTAGAAATACATCACAATAGTCAACCGAAATAATCGCGCAGTAGTAACGATGTTGTTTCGAGTCGACATATACTCATCGTTTTATGGGAATTAGACTCGGTGAGCGAGGTCGGACATAAATAAATGAATTAACAAGAATAAACTGCCAGTCAACGTTTCGGCAGGTTTGCGTTTTGGGATTATTAAAGTTTACCTCACAGACGCTTGATCCAGAAATAAAATTCGAACGCTCTTTACATTTTCGACGTTTAAAAAGCAGTGGAAATTTTAAAATATTTTTCGTGCCATTATTCCGATTGTCTTAAAACGAAGTGCGGAAATGTTGCGCACCGTTTGCTATTAAACCTTTATGTTATAATTTATAGTTGTTTTTGTAGTTTGAGATTTTGTTTGCATTCGAACGGATTAAAAACTATGCCAAAGTCAATGCTCGTTTGATACATTTGTAATTGTTCACTTCATTTGAGCAAACTCTTTTGGCTGAAACCAAAGGATTCTTTAGTTTATTTTAACTGAAAACTATGCCAATTTTAATTTTACAAAATTATTCTTATTTGTGTCTCTTAAATATGTTTTTTGTTCTTGTTTATGATGAACTTGAAATTCAATAGTTTCAATTGAACTTTTACGTATGGCAGTTCTAATACGAAGGTCAGACTTAGAGAATGCAGCGTTCTAAAAATAAAAAGCGATGGAACTTTTTAAACAGAACAATTTATTAGGCCTGAACGAAGAAAAATAGAACGTTCGGTCTTATATTTACCGAAAAGATCACCAACAAATGACACAAGATTCACCACTTTCTTTGCTCATCTGTAAATAAGGAAACTCCGAGACCCGATCCTTAGAATACATCTCTCTAATTGAAATAGAACAAAAAAATCTGTCCGTCAAACGATATTTTTGGATTTGAAGTTACATTTAACACATATCTTCGTTGTAGAACTTGTGATTCATTCGTCGTGAAATTAGAAAACACTATATAAGGCTATGACTTTGACAGTATATATCATTTTATCTATAACTTAACGTACCAAAAAAATGTACTTGAACAATGATCAAATCGTCAAACTTTATTTTACTCCACTAAAACCCAACTGTCTATTTCGGAGAAATCTTCAAAACGCCATGTGTCATCATGAACTGAATAGATTTTTCATCTGAAATGAAATGTAATGATTAAAAATGGCTAATTTTGATATTACACCTAAACGAAGTTAACTCTTCAGATCATCTCATTTTTTCTTCAAACCATAATCTAAAAACAAGTTCAAGATAGATTTTGATGAAAAGCTTTTTCTTCTGTCGTAGAACTTTGAAGCGAACGAGTCACCTGAACTGCGGATTCGCTTGAGCGTAGCTTCACCTCGGCTGTAAATTTTGTGGAACTTTTCACGTGGGCTAGTCACGGTCAGCCGTATATATCATCTGTCGGCGTGTCGTTAATCTGGCCCCGGGGATCACTTCCTCCTGACTCGAAAATGTCACGAGCAAATTCGCTGTTTCGCGATGACACCCTACAATCAAAAAATGCTGGGGAATCAGCCGAAGGTCGGATGGCATTTTGCAAAAATGGGACCAGGAAGACTCGATGGTTTGCGGAACCAAACGGAAACAAGTCTAAGCAAAACTTTGGTTCCTCGCGACCATCTATTTTCATCTCACTCTTGAAACACACGGTTAACCGGTTGCTCGCAGAGCTTTCCTCGGCCACCCCTTGTCACACTTTTGGTATCATCTCCACCTAAAAAGGTAGATTGGGAAACCAAGTAACGAGGCGCACGATTGGACCGCAGCTGCGACCAATTATAACGCGCGTCTCAGCTTAGGATCACATTGCACGCGCTTATATTGGGAGCCTCCGCTTGCTTCCCTGACAGAACGGCTCTCTAACGTAAGTGCTCCACGTCGGTCGTTTTTTGATTTTTTTATTTTCAACTTTCATCCAACACTTTCAAACAAAATAGAATACCACGTCGGCTATTTGCATGCATGTCTGATCACTCACACGTACAACGAGGTGCGCGCTCATTCGCCCAAATCTTATACTACTTATTCTACTCTCAAAAAAACCGCGCAAGTGTTCGGTCATATTTTTTGTGCAAAAGTTGTGCATTCATTGTCATTCCACGAGACAACAAGTGTGTGACACCGGACTCTAAGTGTTCGAACGGCGAATCCACTTGTGTTCGCTTATATCTGTTGATTACCAGTGCTATAAGGAAGAAGGACTCACTAGGACTTATTATCACTGGATACCAGTTGTTATCGCGTATGGATTTCGTGATCACGTTTATTTCCAAAAAAAAAAAAAAAAAAAAACAAAATAACAAAACAAAACAAAATCGTAACCAGATGTGACACTCTTGTCACATTCTCCTCCCAAGCTCATTGCAAATTTTTAATTTTATAACGTTTTTTGTTACGCAATGTAAAAATTCTAAGATCAAAATCAAATGATTTGTTTTTTTTTTGCATTCGAAAGATGAAACATATTTGATTGTATCGGAACAAAAGTTACGTAATATTTCCTCATCTCTCTTGCTCTCTTTACTCCAACTTTTGGCACGATGACACTACCGTGTCACTTTTGACTGTAACGTACTCCGAACGTTAAACTCTTGTTATTTATAATTGCATTGCCCGTTTGCACTTAAAGTTGCATTGAAATCAATTTTCCAAATATCTTCCGAACCTCGCGTTACTGTTTTCTGTTTTCCTGAAATCTTAACTTTTGATTATGGAGGCTTGCTCCAAATACTGGACTATAATACGCATAACGTATAATTATAGCAGTCAACACTCGAAATTGAGAGACACGGAAAAAGCCCCGATCGGGCGCATGCGCTGTGGATCGCGCCCCGCGTGACATACAAACGATCCTCGAGTCCGATCACTTCATTCCTCGCGGTGCTTTCAAATGTGATTCCCCGTCTTTGCAGTTCGCAAACTTTGTCTCAAGGGCTCATCAAACGTCTTCTCGTCTTGTGATAAGCGTACAGTGATTGGTCAGATGTGCATCCATTATACTGATCAATTTTCATAAATTTATACTGAACAATTCTTATTTTTCATTCAACAATTTGAACAAATTGATTTAACTGTTATTTTGAATGTGAAAGATTAATAAACTGTGTGTTTAGGGCCGCCCAGCTCGCGCCGACAGAAGTAGTCCGTCCGCCGCCGAAGTCAACGCCAAAAAGAAAATCATAAGCACGAAACGACCACTTAGTTAATAAGTAGAAAAAAAGGAAGCCAAGGGCACTATTATTCAATCTTGCAAGTAAAGGATTAAATAAACCAAGATGCCACGCGTTAAAGAACCCGAGGGAGATGATCCCGATCCGACCCCATACTTGTTCGTGTCCCTTGAACAAAAAAGAATCGACCAGTCGAAACCATACGATGCGAAAAAGGCATGCTGGGTGCCAGACGAGAAGGAAGGATACGTCATTGGTGAGATTAAGGCTACCAAGGGAGATGTCGTTACCGTCATACTTCCTGGCGGCGAGGTAATTATGCTTTCATATTTTTTATTCAAAAAATCCAACATACCCTCATTATTTTCAATGTCCAAAAGAAAATCTGCCAACAAAAATCAAGCCATAGTGAACTCAATTCAACTCGACAAAAAAAATTAAAACTTGTTTATCCTAATTTGATTACATAACACTGAATCCAACATCTCTTTCAGAGTAAAGCTGAAATTAGAATTGCATAAAAATTTTAATTTGAGTGAGAATTTGATTATGACGGAAGTAAATTGTTATTATTTTAATTTTGAATGGCATTAGAAGCTTTATTGAAAAAAAATCGGCTCTTGAAACTTTGGACTTCAAGAACAAAAATGGCGCCTCGAGCCGGATCTATTTTGAAGCAATATGTCTTTTTCGGACAACGCCAGTCAAATTCGGTTGTATAATACTCACTCGGAATGTTATTAATAATGTTCACGCTAATTTTTGAATTCCTTTTGCTTCCACGGTATTTTAAATCCGTTATGCAGAACAAACAAATTTAATTTGATCTAAGTTTAAGACTTTGCCAGGCGGCGGTGCCAACGTTGAGCTCCGTCCCTTAAAACACAAATTCAACAAGTTTAAACAAACAAAAAAAATCGCACAGCGTGAAATTCCATTAAAGAAAGATCCTAAATAAATGATACTTGAAAAATCTATATTTAAAAATTTTTAAACAAACCTGAATAAATAAAAATGTTAGAAACGAGTTATAATGTAAATAACCACTCCATGAAACTGAGGTTTGTTGAAAATCTCAGTTTCCAGGGAACATAAGATGTCGAACAGAAATGCAAGGGAGGGGGGGTAAATCCGTTTAGCTGGAATACGCACTATATATATAAAAAGCTAAAGGTAGGGCGGCGCCGGGCGTCGCGAGGCGTCGGCGTAACCACCGCCAACCCATATCGGGCTGCTGCGACTCTATTTCAAGAACAGAATAGCACTGTTCAGATCTCTTTTCTTTTCGGTTCAACACAAACGACCAATGCTGGCCACGCGTAGTAATTTGAACCATGCATCCGCGATATTGGTTACATGTCAATGAAACAATATGCTTCATGAACGAAACAAACTTTTCCCAACAGCTCTTTTATTGAAATATCTTAATTGAAAAAGATGATCATTTTTTATTTTTTGTTTCTTCACATAAACATGAATGAAGAATCTTTTAATATTTAAAGAAGTATCAAATAAAAAAAATAAGAATTAATTTTAGTCGAAGAAAGATGCAAAAATTTAAGAATCCAGGCAGATCTAAAATTGTGCGTGCACAAATCAGAAAGTCTATGAAAGTCAGGACGTGTTACAAAGTCGAGTTTATTCGGCCAGCGGCGTCTTACATAATTCAGTTCAGCAAACCCTGTTTTTCGTCGACGTGCTTAAATGCTATTGTTAGTTACTGTACTAGGACTTTAATAATAAAATGAAACGCCACATCTCGAAACGCAGGTCAATATATTTTTAGCACATCCAATAGCAAAACCCAAGCGAGAGATAAACGATGCGCGACGTCAAATTCCATTAGTATTTACCTAGGACAATATTAGCAGGTGGAAAAACATAATGAAAAAAAAATCAACCATTTTTGTGATCGACAAAAATATTAACTTTTACGAAGAATTGATAGAATTAATTAATTCACAGTTGTAAAAACATTATTTATTTTGCACATATATTTTGATCTGAGTTTCAAATTTTCTTTTCGATTCAAATTACGTAATGTGTAGAGAAAAATGTCTAAAATAAGAAAGACATCGTCGCGCGAGTGACACTACCAGATGTTCCACGACATTTTGATTTTAAATGCACTTCCGATTTGAAGTAAAGATATACTCATTTCTAAATATAAACTCGCAGTTTTAAATTTAATGGGGGTTTAACGGTGCGTCTACCAAATGAAAGAACAAACTCGGTCAATCCCTGGCAAGTGTACATACACCTGCACAACATTTCATTTTTTTTTTTTTCAAATGTCATTTTCTTATGTCATTTTCAGAAGATGAATTTTATTTTTCACCTTTTGTACTTTATGACAGAATGTTAATTCAAAGTCTCAAAAAAAAGATCAATTTTTTCCATCGCACTTGTTAAAATGTATGTCAAAATTACACAGACAAAGCAATTCAAAAAGGACCAGCTTTCACAAGTGAATCCACCAAAATTCGAAAAGTCTGAGGATATGGCTGACCTGACCTTCCTAAATGAGGCGTCAGTGTTACACAATCTGAAGCAACGATACTACAAGAAAATGATCTATGTGAGTATCAGAATTGATATACAACTAATGTTTCTTTTCCTTCCATTCTCCAGGCTAAAGATTTCAAGAAGGAACAAGTGACGCAAGTGAACCCACCGAAGTACGAGAAAGCTGAGGACATGTCAAATTTGACATACCTCAACGACGCTTCGGTCCTGCACAATTTGAAGCAACGTTACTATGCCAAGTTGATCTACGTAAGACAATACAAATTAGGGGATGCTGACCTTTTGAAGTGTGAACTCACCAATCCCTGCTGAGTCGTGTAAAACACAATACGTGCCACGGCTTTTTTTTCATCTTTTCCCTGACGAAGTTGACAATTTTGGTATTTTGTCAGGGGAAAAAAACCAACTGTTGACTAATAAATTTTTCAGTTTCGCTGACCCTGGATGACCATCCAAAATCAGCTCAACAGACCTGACTGATTTTCGTGTGATTGTCCTTTAGACAACCTGTAAAATTTTTTTTTTTTTTTTCATTTTCTGTGCTTCAGTTGATGCAAATAAGTTAATTTTATTTTCATCGAATGGAGTGTAATATGTTCGAAAGAAAAAAAAGTTATACCCACTTTTTGAGCATATATAAAAACACTTGAATTCAATCATTTTACCGTCTTTTTTTGCCAAATTGTTTTTCAAGTTGTTCTGTTTCAAGTTAATTGTTCAAATTTGAAAATCTTATTTGCATTCGCTACTTTGTCAGTTTTAGAAATACGCACTACGACGACAGAGCGCGGCAGTTTGAATACATGATAGTTTTTGTACGAAAATGCATTGTCTGTCTTCAAATGATTAATTGATTATTTTCTCATTCCACAGACCTATTCCGGACTTTTCTGCGTTGCTATCAATCCATACAAAAGATATCCCGTATACACGCATCGGTGCGCCAAGCTGTACCGTGGTAAAAGACGTAGCGAAGTACCACCCCATATTTTCGCTATTTCTGATGGCGCTTACGTGAACATGTTAACAAGTGCGTATTAAACATTGAATTACTCAAATTCGGATGATCTCATTTTTCTTTCATCCTTTCAGATTCTGAAAATCAGTCTATGTTGATTACTGGAGAATCTGGTGCCGGAAAGACTGAGAACACGAAAAAAGTAATTGCGTACTTCGCAACTGTCGGTGCCTCAACGAAGAAAGTGGAAGAGGCTGACAAGAAGAAGGGATCTCTTGAAGATCAGGTCGTCCAGACCAATCCTGTACTTGAAGCTTTCGGTAACGCCAAGACTGTCCGTAACGATAACTCATCTCGTTTCGTAAGTTGATTCAAGTTGTACAATTTTATTCAGTTGATCATCCAATTGAGATCTAAATCTTGAATCTGCTCTGTTTTAGGGTAAATTCATTCGTATCCACTTTGGACCGTCTGGTAAATTGGCCGGTGCTGACATTGAGACTTGTGAGTGACTTCGAAGTCTAATCTAAATCATAAAAGATAAAAGGAAACAATATGATATATTCATAAAATCAAATACAATTTACAGATCTATTAGAGAAAGCTCGTGTCATTTCTCAACAGTCACTCGAGCGTTCTTATCACATTTTCTACCAGATGATGTCCGGAGCCGTCAAGGGACTTAAGGGTAAGATTCATGATTGCAAATTGAATTCAAACTGAAATACAAAAACGGTCCTCCACATCCACGAATAATAATTCCCAATGAAACATTGGGCGAAAGCTCAGATGTTATAAAATAAAATACTTTAGGTTAAGAAAATGTCAAGCTCAGAGTTAGGATTAGAGTTACAAATGCAGGAAGATATTGACTATAGGAGATGCTGCAAGAGTTGGGGAGTTCTTTGTGTAACGAAGCGAACAAATAATTTTTTTGTTTTCATACACCGTTCTCGTATAAAGTTTATTTGAAATCCTCCTTTCGAATTCAGAGATGTGCCTTCTCTCCAATAACATCAACGACTACTACTTCGTGTCGCAAGGAAAAACGACAATTCCCGGTGTCGACGATGGCGAGGAATGTCAACTGACAGACGTAAGGACCGATCGTCAAACGGACGCGATAGTCGTCTTTCAATTCGTTGACAAAATGTTTATGACCTCTCTTTTTTTTCTTGTTTTTTATTTGCTTTCAGCGTCGTTATTTTAATGCAATTAAAACAATCTGTACTATTCAGCACTACAGTAGATACCAAATCTTCGTAGACAAGGCTATTTTAGATCGGGAGTGTTGTTTTGTTTTACAATAACGTGGGTTTCTTTTATGTTCTAAGAACGCATATGACATGTGTATAGATTCGAATTGTCTGCTGTGAATAGTTACTGTAGTTTAAATGATACGTTTTCCGAAAACCAAGCATTGACGGAGAAAGATACCTGACATCTCCAAGGAAGACATTATCATATAACTTGTATGTTGGCCCTTTAGGAATCAACTTACGGAGTCCTATATTAATCTGACTTCTTGTTTTTGAACCCTACACAACGGGCTATAGTTTGGAACGGTTTTGACCAACGGCTTTAATCTTTTGATCGATCAATTGATTCTGCCACGGTCGTTGCGTCAAAGCCAAATTTGAACAAGTTTGATCCTACCCACTCAATTTAGAAGCAACCAAGTTCGCAGTACCATTTGGTCTAACTGCTATCCCGTAGATAAGCTGGGAACTGTGGGTCAAACCATGAGCAAACATGGCAAACTGTAGTTCTCAGCTCACCTGCATGTGTTTTTATGTTACCTCGCAGAAATATGCCTGCTGTCCAACAACATCAACGACTATCACTTTGTATCGCAAGGCAAGACCACGATACCGGGTCTCGATGATGGCGAGGAACTCATGATTACTGATGTAAGTGCATGCCAGGTCCAAATCGAGCTCGACACTGATCATTTGATCATTTTTATGAGAATAAAATCAATTTTTCAATTAAACAATTTTAGATTCAAATTATTGCAAAGTGTCCAGTTCTTTTGTCTACTAAAAAGTATTGAATGCAACTATTGTGCTTAAGGCTTGAGTATTCATTGTTGATAATGAATGAATTGCTATTGTTATTATTCATCGGCAGAGAATCAATGTGCAAAATGTCTCCGTTCGTCTATCTTTGCAAATTCTTTTCGCTCTTTCTTGTACGCTTATATTTCAGTGCCTCTATTCTACCTTCATCTATGTCTACTATCAACTCATTCAAATCACTGTAGATAGTCTCTATTTAGAAAACCATTTTATCGTTCATGTTTTTCCAGCTACACTACTTGGACTCTACAACAACGTCTTTCTCTCTTTTCTATATATTAACTTCTACTTCTATTATACAACCTAACAACTTTCTTCTTTTTAGCATTCTTCTCTCTTTCAGCTCTTTTAAACACTACTGCTGGTGTAGTAGACTTGATTAGTAGTAGTAGATGATCTGACAAGACAGATTTGATTCTGTATCGCGCGTTTGATCTTATTGATTGCGTAGTACTTGTATGATTGAGCCACTGTTGTCTGCACCAATCTCGAAAGTTAGCCAAACAGTTGAATCAAAAATTAAACAGAGATCGTAATGCAGAAATGACGTTCCTGAGCAACCGCATCTGGCAATACTCCTTCATTAACCAGGGTAAGACGAGAATCCCAGGAGTCAACGATTACTTGGAAATGGAAGTGACAGACGTAAGTCCTTCCTCCTGTTAACTTTTTGGCGACCTCGGTATAGCTGACATCGTCTTTTTTATTTTTTTTTATTTTCAGCTTTTTTAGTTAATTTTTTGACTATGAAAGAATTATTTTGATGACAAAAAAAAGAACAAGTTTTTTGAGTACACATTTTTTTCAATAGAAATTGACTATTGAAAACATTAACTTTTTTCAAGTTAAAAATATTTAATGGAAGAGAAAAATGGTCGATGGGAGTTGTATCGATGTTACCAAAAATGATGACCCGCGCCCCCCGTTGCTTCCTGCTATAGCCATAATGCTTGTAGCTGGAGTTGTCGGGGGGCGGGAAACAGGGGGCGGACAAACAATGGTTCAACTCGAGTTTTTTCAAAGTCGTCTCCCAGGCACCCGCTCTCCGATGAGCTCCTCTCATGCTCCTTTATTCCATATAAAAAGAAACACGAAGAAACCAACTGGGTTCTTTTAATTTAAGATTATGTAAAACACTTGCGACATGAATTTAATGCAAATAATTTATTAGGTTTATCAGGATTCAATTTGTCAGGATTGACTATACCTTGAAAAGTTATATCAACTATATAAAACCATTTGTTGTTTCTTAGATGACTATAAAATCAATTGATTATATTTCGCAGAAATGTGTTTTTTGTCGAACAACATATACGACTATAACAACGTAGCTCAAGGAAAGATTACTATTCCCAATGTTGACGACGGCGAGGAATTGGTTCTAACGGACGTAAGTCCCAATCAGACAACTTCTCCCGGACCTTGTATCCCAAACTATACTGATCTGTACTTGGTACCCTCCCCCTCTTTCCAATTACTTGATCTTGTATACCTTGTGCACCCTTAGTAACCACGGATGGAAAACAAACAAATGTTACAACATTTGAGCAACCATATTTCAACGTTGTTACACCATCACTTTCCTCATCCCGTGTTTATGGTAGTTCGATATAATCACATCTAAATCAGACGAGATATTCCTTATTTATTTTGTAGTTTACTTTCCCATGTGTTCTAGGTGGTAATTTGAAAAACGTACATGATATCAAGTAAAATCAAATTATGTTTGATTCAAGCATGATTTGTGTTTTCAAATTGATTTTTTTCAAAGATCACGAAATTCTACTTCGACGTTGTGTGACGATCCCAGTTACAATCCCCGAACTGTTCAAACTGATTTTTTTGACTGAAATAACTGACAGTTGTTTCAGTGATATTGTGAAATCTTTGACTACCTCTAATTCCAAAATTGATTATTCACTGCTTTGAACAAATAAGAACAATAATAACAGATGTTTCACTGTCGCGATTCAGTTGATTGAAACAAGTCAAAGATTTCAAGTTTAATGATTACTTCGGATGAAATAACGATTGCTCCATAACTTGGAGTTGTGACCTCAAAGAGTGTCGTCTCTTTCTTCAAGACGTCTTCCTTTAAGATGTATACTTCACCATTCGGAGTTGACCATACTTTTAGATTGAGCATTAATCTTAATCTTAATAAAAACGGAGTACCCGAAATTTTACGTTCGTATGCAGACAGAGTTTTTCAACATCACTCTGTTGCCTTGCAGAATGGTTATTTATGTTTTTTATTGGAGCTCCGGAAAGCAGTGGCTAGATAACATAAGCTACGCTTCACCATGCAATCACCCTCTATGCTTTGAACTACATTTTTTTCCGAAAAAAAAAAAAAAAAAAAAAAAAAAAAAAAAATTCGCAGCAATATATTTTTCTTTTGCTCTTAGTCAAAACGTTACTTTTTTTAGTAAGTCTGATAATTAACATCCTGCTTTGTTATTTGTCTTGTCCCTGTAAGCTTGTACTAATCGATCTCCATCGTACATGCTTATGTACAAAACTTGTTAGCAAATTGTACCTCTGTTAACATTAATCACGATTGACCGAAATTATGATCACAAATTTCATTGAAATGTGATTATACATTGCGTGTCAATCCAGATTAATGTTTGACTAATTTTGACAACTACCAAGGAACCTGCTGTAATAAAAATTCTTCCTACAGAAAGCCTTTGACGTCCTCGGTTTCACTCAAGAAGAAAAGAATGACATCTACAAGATCACCGCATCTGTCATGCACATGGGTGGCATGAAATTCAAACAGAGGGGTCGTGAAGAACAGGCTGAAGCTGATGGAACAGAGGTAATTGAATGGAGAATGTCTCTTCAACAAAGTTTTAATAAATTAATTTGTATTGTGAATTGTTCAAAACTGATTGGTATGTTGAATCTGTTTGCAGGAAGGTGAACGCGTCGCTACTCTTTTGGGTTGTGACTGCGCAGACATGTACAAGAATTTGCTGAAACCAAGAATCAAAGTCGGTAACGAGTTCGTAACCCAGGGTCGTAACAAAGATCAGGTTGCGTACTCTGTTGGTGCCATGTCAAAGGCCATGTTCGATAGATTGTTCAAATGGCTGGTGAAGAAGTGTAACGAAACCCTAGACACCAAACAGAAGCGTCAACACTTTATTGGTGTACTGGATATTGCTGGTTTTGAAATTTTCGACGTAAGTACACTTGATCATATCTTCAAACGTTATTCAAACTTGTTCAATTCTTAATATTCATTCAAATTCACTTCCAATTAAAAATTGTTCCTTTCTCATTAGGAATTAATCATTATGCATAACAAATTTTCTTGTATTTATTATTTTCAACTTTTAAGAACAGATAAAATAATATTTTGCAAATACTTAAGAAATGAATTTGAATGAAGAATTAAAATTTTAAACAAATAAAAAATAAATGTGTCATGGTACTATACAAAAGTTCCATAGAAGACACGGTACGAATGGGTTCAATATGATCATTGCCAAATTTTTTCGAGTAGTAATTCTATAGTGAATTTTTTCAAACATTGATTGCAATCATCAATCACTTTCAATTACATTATAAAATTAATGTCATATTGATCTCACACTTCCGAACTGATTTACATTAATCCAATTATTTATGATAATACTTATGAAAATTGATTGAACCGATAAAAAAACTTCATAATGTATGCATCAGAATTGAAAAAGAGACATTTTAGGAAAACAAAAAGTTGAGGGACCTCTCTCGGTTTTGTTTCTATTGCGGAGTTAAATGTTACCCCTATATGAATACGACCCGATAATAAATTGTTTCCCTCAGTACAACGGTTTCGAACAACTTTGTATCAACTTTACCAACGAGAAACTGCAACAGTTCTTCAACCATCACATGTTTGTACTTGAACAAGAAGAGTACAAAAAAGAGGGTATTAATTGGGCCTTCATTGATTTCGGAATGGACTTGTTAGCTTGTATCGAGTTGATTGAAAAGGTAGAAGTACTTCAGCAACCCCCTGAGAACTTCCCCGTTTCTTTTCACGATCCGACAAGATCAACCCAGAGTGACTTATAATTTCAATTCTTATGTCCTAATGATTTCTCCCTGCACTTTAATTACATTCCAATACTTCATCATAGAAACATACACTCGTCTTGTGTATGTACACATCCATACCAAATATGCCACATATTTTCAAAACCCCAAATTATATTTGGCATTCAAATCCCAAAAACAATATCTGGACCTTCGTTCCAGATTTTTTGTCCCCGTGTTTCAACTTGCTGTTTTACCCAAACCCAATCTATGAATGCGTCCCCTTTATATACATAGATTTAGACATTGTTCTTCTAACTATGGATTCAATCACTGGTCGATGATCTTTCTTTCGCAAAACCCAAGGAAATTCTTCAGAACTAAAGTGATTTGGTTACAAGGTAAAGTGTTACCCCCTCGAATGGTACCCCAACGTGAATGTTCCCACCTCCATGAATATACTTCTACAATTCGCACATGATATCGTTGGTGTAACGTATCAAGTTCATGAGCAAATTTTTTTTACTCACCCCTCTGACATTTATCAAATGCTGAACCATCCGTATACAGTATTTAAAAATCAATCAATATGATTTGTTTGTAACTTTTAAACAGTGGACTTTCAATACCAATGATCAAAGTAGATATAGATTTGTGTTAATCCAACCTTACAACCCCTGGAACTTGTATGAAATGTTTTTGATAGAATAGATTAGTACCCATGTAGATATATACCAACAATTGAGTTGCCCCCATCAACTAACACTTCGTAGTTAGTACGAACGAAAATATTGACATACAATAATTTGGCTGACAAAATAGACGTCAAAACTGAATAGATGTTTCCTTAGCATGAAGAAAGAGTTCAATCAAGGCTGAATCTCGAAAAAGACAGACTCTTACGAATATAAGGCTGAGTTTACGGCCATGAAAAATCTTAAGGAAATTAAGAACCAAACAACTGATGCAGCATAATTTACCGCTATATTGCCCTTTGCTCTCGAACAGTTTAACGGCTTCGAGCAGCTGTGTATCAACTTTACGAACGAGAAGCTACAACAGTTCTTCAACCACCATATGTTTGTCCTCGAACAAGAGGAGTACACAAGAGAAGGCATTGAGTGGGCCTTCATTGACTTTGGCATGGACCTGCTAGCATGTATAGAACTCATTGAAAAGGTATTGTGTCAGATCCAGAGCAGACGGACCAAACCACCGAACTGGCTTGATTACAGTGAATTTGAAACAGGCTAGAGCAGCCAGTAGTTACCTAACGCTTGAAAAGTGACTGTCCACTGTTTTACCTTTTAAACATGTCTATTTTAAGATTTTACTTTTTCTGTTTTCTTTTTGTCTGTCCGTTTTTTGAGATACATCTGTCTGAACTTCGTTTCAACCACATCTTCACATCCTGCCAAGCCCACTTGGTTACACTCTTATAACTCAAGACCATCATTATTCATCTAGCATTCAAAAAAAGTGACAACGACTTTCTGGATTGATCCAGAACAGTTTCTAATCAACAGTTCTCCCCTTCCAGCCATCAATATTCAGCTTTAACATAAATTGTCGTTTGTCTCTGAAGTTCATACCACATTATTTCTTACAAAAATCATAAAACATTCTTTTAAAATATCAAACTTTAAAGCGTCTTGAGAGAACGTTTCTATTTCTTCCTTTGCGTTTTGCCTTTCTCGTACAGTACAACGGCTTTGAGCAGCTCTGCATCAATTTTACCAACGAGAAGTTGCAGCAATTCTTCAATCATCATATGTTCGTATTAGAACAAGAGGAGTACACAAGAGAAGGCATTGAGTGGGAGTTCATTGACTTTGGCATGGACTTGGCCGCGTGTATTGAACTCATTGAAAAGGTATAAGTAACACGAGCCAATGAATGTTAATGCCCAACGAAGGACATGCAAAAAACAAACAAGCAAGCAACACACGTTGTACATAGAAACATGAATTACAACGCCAGAATTGGAAGTTGAAACAGGCTCTGTAGTTGACAAGCAAAGAGGGTACAGATACAAGTGCCCAAGAGCTGACGCTTCGTCTGTGATTTGTTCCCGTGATTCCTCGTTGACCTGATCAAATGTTTGAACGCTAGCATTCCATCAAAACCTCATTTATAATTGACAATCCTAAATGAATATTCACCCTATCCCCCCTCTCTTTCTCAAATGTTAAAAAATCTCTTGAAACATGACCAGTAAGAGATCGCAAACATGTTGAGCGGCAAATCATTACTGACAAATGATCCGCGCTAGGCCCTTGAGCTCGATTCGATGATCCGAAATAGGCAACAATTCGTGAATCGAACCGTACACCCTTGATGAAAAATCATTCGAGAACATTTTTTCGAATCATTTTTTCTGTCATCCCTAATTCCCCTGGTACTAATTTATATATGGTTTCGTTAATGTGTCATATATGGGAACCATTCGTGTGATCACGTTTGGACCATGGATAAATGTATCCATGGATCATTTATGTAAAATGTAATCCATTGTTCGAGCCATAGATAAATTTTTGCTTGGGATAAAATTGCATATAAACATTAACGACCAATAAGCCATTATTAATTACCTCGACGAAAATCTTGGCCAGAACTAAGTACGATGGTCAAATTTCGACAAATAGACACATTTTTTCATGCATTTTTTTGTTTCATCAGGCATAAAACAGTTATCTGACCACTGTCTTGCCTTTTTTGTTTTCATTTACCTGCACGCACAGTTCAACAGCTTTGAGCAGCTCTGCATCAACTTCACCAATGAAAAATTACAACAATTCTTCAATCATCACATGTTCATTCTTGAGCAAGAAGAGTATCAACGTGAGGGTATTGAGTGGACTTTCATTGATTTCGGCATGGACCTCCAACAAACCATAGATCTTATTGAGAAGGTATCACTCGAGAATGGTGGTAAACCACAGACAAACTAACGGCTGTCCAACGAATGAAAAGATTTTTGAACGGCTCAAAAATTTATTCAAACAAACAAAAAGACACGATAACGGAGGAGAACAAAGTTCGAGCATGCTGTACAAGATAAAACACCCTTTTCACGCATTCTGTCTCTTACTAACTTGTCTTTCAGGAATTTAATTGCGATGTAATTGTTGCTTCCTTGGACGAAGAAGAGTATGGTAAAATTAGATTAAAGGTTCAATCTCTGATCAAAATGAATATAACAAAAATGAATATTAAATTTAAACTTAAGTCATTTCTTTTTCGTCCATGAAAATTTCACAAGTACTTAACGACCACACGGTTTCTGAGGCAACCCTGGAGGCACCTTCGGGAAGCAGCAAAGCGTGATGGAACACGAGCATGATCTGTTATCAACTTATCTAATTTACTGTCAAGTGTCCTTCTACTTTTCATTCTTTTTTCTCTCTTTCTGTATCCTTGATGTGCCCACGTGTGTGTGTGTTGTGCATCCTGATCCCCTTATGCACGTTCAGTACAACGGCTTCGAGCAACTCTGCATCAACTTCACAAACGAAAAACTTCAACAATATTTCAATCACCACATGTTTGTTCTTGAACAAGAAGAGTACGAGCGGGAAGGTCTCACTTGGTCCTTCATAGATTTTGGTATGGATTTACAGTCAACCATCGACCTCATCGAAAAGGTAAACGCTTTGCATTTAACAACCGCCAAACCAGCCAGTTTTGTTTGCTGCCAGTACTTTTCAACCAGCTGATTATATTCTGCTTGCTCGTACAGTCACTTATTTCCATATGTGTATCCATCTGTTGACGAAACTTCAGCCAAACTGTTACACAAATTGGACAATTTTTTGTGAAACGGTTTGTATGAAGGGTAGTCGAAATCAAATAATGACAACAGTTTATTTGTCAATTTGAACAATTAAATTGTTGCATTGTTATTTGATTTAAATTATTATAGCTGTGAATGTTTCACATCTATCTGTTATCATAATATTTTCTTCCATCTGTAAAATCAGTCAAATAAGAATCATTCAAGAGGTAGAGTAAATTTTGATCGCTAGTATCAATAAAGTATTAGTAGCATCATTTGTGAAGTCATTTGAACATGAATTTGAGCAAAATCATAATTTGACAAACATCAGAAAACTTACATTCAGTTCAGTAACACTGCAGTAAAGTAGTTAATCATTTTTGTTCAGTTATAAATTGTTTGAAGTAAATGAATATAAAATTAAATAAAGTCTTAAAAATTCTTTATTAGTAATAAAAACTGTTAGTAACTTTCCTATTGATTTTGTATTACGTTTAACGTTATTGAATAGCTTATTTTTGGTATAATGTCAATTCGAAAATAAAAGGAAGAAAAGAATAAAGAACTATTTCGTCAATTGTTTGTTCAATCAAGTGCTTGATTTTAATTCTCAATTGTTGTTTTGATAATAGCCCATGGGTATCCTGTCCATCCTTGAAGAAGAATCTATGTTCCCCAAAGCCACGGACAAGACTTTCGAGGAGAAGTTGAACAACAACCATCTCGGAAAGAGTCCGAACTTCTTGAAACCCAAACCACCGAAGCCTGGCCAAATTGCCGCTCACTTTGCCATTGGCCATTATGCTGGCAATGTAAGTATCAAGTTGAGACAAAAGTTTCAATCTCTCTGTCGGTGAAGAAACAACTTAAACAATGATGTTTAAAATTCAGGTGCCCTACAACATCACTGGCTGGTTGGAGAAGAACAAGGACCCGTTGAACGACACCGTTGTCGACCAGTACAAGAAATCTAGCAACAAACTGTTGGTTGAAATTTTCGCTGATCATCCAGGACAGTCTGGTGGTGGCGGTGGTGACAAGGGACGTGGCAAGAAGGGAGGTGGTTTCTCCACTGTATCCTCATCTTACAAGGAACAGTTGAACAACCTGATGACCACCTTGAGAGCCACTCAACCTCACTTCATCCGTTGTATCATCCCCAATGAAACCAAAACTCCAGGTGTCATTGACTCTCACTTGGTAATGCACCAGCTGACCTGTAACGGTGTACTGGAAGGTATCCGTATTTGCCGAAAGGGATTCCCCAACAGAATGAACTATCCCGATTTCAAACTGCGGTAAGCATCATTCATAGTTACTTTATTAAATTTAATTCAACATTTTCGAGGACATTACAAAAATACTTATGGGCTATGAACAAGTGGTGAATTTCCCGTGGTTAAACACAGTTATGATAATTCCCTGTTACCTTTACCAGTTACATGATCTTAGCGCCAGCAGCTATGCAGGCAGAAGGGGACCCCAAAGTAGCGGCGGCCAAATGTTTCGAGTCGATTAATTTAGACCCAGATCTTTACCGGATCGGTCACACAAAGGCTAGTTAAAATCAAGTTTACAAGACCCCCAGTAAATTGACAACACTGTTTTTTACCGTAGACTATTCTTATCCGAACGTTTGTTGTGATTCGCATTTAAAGTTTAACAAACATATTGTTCACCCCGTATCGTATCTTGAAACAAAAGTAGCATAACACTCGATAATATGTAGTAATCACAGTAGATTTATATTTGTGAACGTTGTGAATTATCTCGCCAAACATTTCAACTTGTCGAACTTACTTTTGTCCGGTTATTATCACTCCCATTGTCACCCTTCTTGTGTTTGAAAATAATTTATAGTTAAACCCTTCAGTATCAGTAGTTAGACAATTTCAGAAAACATCACAGGGAAGCACAAAATTCAGGATAACGTGGAATTCACAAAATATCTTGTAGTTTTTAACCGAGTCCCTCTCATTTGTGTGTGACCCTAATCTCAGGTACCAAATCATGGCTCCCGCTGCGGTGGAAGCTGCTGGAGAAGACCTGAAGAAGGCCGCCGATGCCGTGCTGACCGCCTCTGGTCTCGATCCTGAACAATACCGTCTTGGACACACCAAGGCATGGACTTCTTTTTCAGCATTATCATAAGCAATTCTGTGGCAGATGATTCGTTCAATGGCAAATTGGCAGGGATTTTTTTGTCAATTATGCTGGCAGCGTACATCAAAAAAAAACTCCTCACATAGTACTGGGAGAGATAACAAATGCTTTTCTCAAGAGATTTTGTGTTCGATGTTGTAGTTTTGAAATCATTCATTATTGTGCTCCTGTTTCTAACTTGACTTTTCAGCTGGAAAAATTTTTACATTTGTCCGCATTTATTGTATACGAAAATGCGACACAGCTCACCTAACAATCATTTTTGAATTATTTGTGTTTTTTTTGGTTCATTCTGAATTCGGCTGAGGTAGATACAAGATTCTGTGTGCGAAAAAAGTGCGTGACTCGATGGAACCTGCCGAAGCCACAGAGATCATACTTGACGCAATAAATATTCCCAGCGACAATTATCGTATGGGTCGGACCAAGGTATAGGACACCTTTGGTACATCACGTGACAACTTTTGCTTCAAAAACTATCAACAATCAAAACGACACGTTTTATATTGTTACAAATTGGTTTTATTTATATACTATCCATTATTCAAAGACGTGCCATTTTGATTTTCTTCTTACTTCTACGTTTAATCAGTAATCTTTTTTCACTTCACTTGGACACTTCTTTCGCAGAACCAAAGAAATGTTTTCCGACTTGTGTGTACTTCATTTAATGTTTTTCATCCTAATAATGATGTTTGCCTACTTTTTGTAGGAATTAACAATGCATGAAAAAAAAATAGTTATGCTTATTATGAAAATGAATTCGATCTTTCAGAGACATATAAATGTTCTTCTGTTTATCATTTTAAGTGAACTCTAAAAATGAATAAACATATTCTAACGGGTTAAAAAGAACATATAAATTACTGCCATTGACTTTGCCATGCAAAAATAGTTCAGTCAATGTAATGATTTTATTTTTAAAACTCACTATTGTCTAAGAAAGGCCGATCACATTTCGAAACTGATCAACGTCTAAACTATTAATGCTCTCTGGTGTCAATTATAACAGGAAATGTCTTCGAGAGGAATATCTTACAAATTAAATTGATATGATAAAATGGATAAGAAAAAGACATTTCTTGTTAGGTGTTATAATGCACACATATTTGATGTTAAAATAATAATAAACAAACTGTAGGTCTTCTTCCGTGCTGGAGTCTTGGGTCAGATGGAAGAGTTCCGTGATGAGCGTCTGAGCAGAATTGTGTCTTGGATGCAAGCCTTCGTCAGAGGTTATCTTTCGCGTAGAGACTACAAGAAACTGCAAGAACAACGCCTGGCCTTACAAGTTGTGCAACGCAACTTGCGCAGATACCTCAAACTGCGCACCTGGCCATGGTGGAAACTGTGGCAAAAGATCAGACCTCTCCTCAATGCTACTCGCATTGAAGACGAGTTGGCTGTAAGTATATATAATTTTTTTTTATTTTTATACAACTCAATTGTACAATTTATTATAAATCTTATTAATATTCCAACACACATTCTAAATTGTCAATTCTAAAAGTTTCTTCTGCTGAAAATTTGGATTTTATTTTCTCATGCAGAGGACCAGTTTATTAATTTACATTCATCAAAATAACAATTTAGAAGTGTTTAAATTATTTAGATTATTATAGAAATATGAATATATAAATAGTAAATTCTTATTTTATCTTGTTAGCAGTTACAATGTTGGCACCTAGTTGCAGCTAACAAATTTGTAACTCAGGAAAGAGTTCTGGCAATTAAATGCAGTGCGTTAACTAACAAATCTCTGATTTTGGCGTGAACATATGTACTGCAGAGATTTCACATGCTGAGACTCAAGAAGTTTCTTGAACTTTGTTTAAACATGTTTTATTTGATTATTATCTTGTATAACTGATCTTTTATCGATGTTTATTTCTTTATTGCTTGATTAGTTCAGACTACACAATCAAATTTAAATTTGCACTCACACATTTTTGAAATACGGATGCAACAACTTTTTATTATTCATTTTATTCAATTAACGCTATCAACTAAAATATTAATAATGACCAAAATTAATCTCCAAAGGAATCATAAATAATTTTGTAGATGTTTTACTTGATGACAAATTTGTACAAATTGAATAAATTACTTGCCTAAGACATATTGAAATTAATGGTTGTTACATAAAATTTGGCATAGACTGTAAAAATCGTTATTTTGGAAGATAGCTGGTGCTAAAATAGAAGGAAATTTTTCGAGTTAAATAATAAATCGTTATCTGTCTTGCCTGATTAACTTTAAAAGATTGTATATGTAATCAAAATATATTAATTTGTCACTAGAGATGTGTTACAAAATTCCAAAATAAACTTGAAGTGATTAATATGTTGGTAATAAACATGTATGTTATAAGATCTGCCAGAACTCTCACTGACACAAATATGTTAATTGATGAGAATCTTGGGATTTAAAATAAACACAATTCAATACGTTGTCATCAATTTTTATTTCAGTTGATACGGTTTATTAAATTTGTATACCCAAATATTCTCATTCGTAATTCAGTAGACTTGCTATTTCTGTGTCTGGAATAATTTAAAATGAATTTATTTGTACCACTTCTTCAAGCACTGCCATCTTAGTCAACGGATCAAGAAAAAACCAAAATTACATAAATTATTTTTTCACCGATAAAATTTTTTTGTTTCTTTTCCATGGTTTTTATCATTTCATATCGTATATAAAATTGAACGGGCATAACACGCGAAAACTTGGCACTGATATCACCCGAATGTTATCACGATTGCCGCAACGTAAAAGGAATTTTAATAACGGGGTCACATTTCCACTGGTCCCTGGCACTAATACCGCCTCTAAGCGATCGCGCCTCGCGGGAGATCAGTCCGAATCCGAGCGCATTTTGTACCAGGTGGACCACGCGCAGTAAAGTGGACCATATCAAACAGTTTGAAATTTTATTAGTTCTGGAGAAGAAAAGTATAAAGCGCGTGCGCGAGTCTTATTTTTAGCAGCAGACTAATTTCCACCGTGGGTTGAAATAACGAGATCGTGTTCCAAGATCGGTTATAAATATTTTTGTGGAAACGACGAGAGAGAAGGGATAGACGCAGGCTGACTGGAACCCTAACTTTTGGGTAGAAAGTTGAGAATCGCGAAAACGCGCGGCCAGTTCGGCACAAGACCGCGGACCAAGTCAATTATTTTATAGTCACCTTTTGTTTCCTCACCCAACACGACCGAATTGTTTGATGGATCATTTAAACATCAAATCGGATTGAAACGATCACGAACGAATCGAATGAGCCGGTTATAAAAGAAAAGAAGAAACTTTGGATTTGAAGTTAGAGGGTTCCGAAGTGATAGTGAACCATCGAGATGGCAGAGCTCGAGAGTGCAAAAGCTCAGCTGAGCAGCGGTGCTGATCCGGAGATTGTTTTGCAGGCACTCGAGGAGAAGGCTAAGAAATATCAAGAAGCCTTTGAGCGCGAAGAAAAACTTCGCAAGGAGTTTGAAGAGATGAACAACAAACTTGTCTCCGAAAAGACGGAGATGATGAAACAACTTGATGGTGAAAAGGGCTCGCTGGCCGAGTACCAAGAGAAGGCTCTTAAACTCGGAGCTCAGAAGATGGACCTGGAATCCCAGTTGGCCGTAAGTAAAATGATTTATTTTGTCAGAATTGGTCTCAACTAGATCGCTTTCAAAAATTAAATCAAATTCACTTGTCATTTTTACTTCCACAAAACGTTTGTGTGTCTCTTCCACACTTGCAAATTCTTCACAATCGTGAAAGACTGGAATTTCAAATCTCGTTCGAAGCAAGAAAAAAAACTGGTTGCACGACTTAAGATTATATTTATAATCGAGAAAAAAATATATTAATAGAACACGACTTCGGAAAAAAATAGCAGCCCCTTTCCATTATTTGTCATCAACGCGTTTTCATCGCGCTTGATATTTTTAATTTGGTGACATCGTGGGTGTATTCGCCACAGAAAGTGTCACGTCGTTCCCCAAGAATCCGTACAACTTTTATTTTTAACACTTTTTTTCATCCCCGTTCCTATAATGGATTTATCCGTTTCGCAAAGCCTTTTTTTTGTTTTCACCAAATAATTTCCAATCTCCCTAAATGGCGAATCAGAAGCCACATACTTGATGTGAAATAGCTTAACGTTATAGGTTCTAATTTGAGATCGCGAAGTAGTAATGAGATGTCTAATTATAACGAGATCCCAGATTCCAGATTATTGAAAGTGGGCGGGGCCTCGCTCTGTACGCAAGAAGGGTGCGTCACGAGTTAAACAGGTGTGGGGCTTATTAATACAAAATGACCCTGCAAAGCATGCGTCATTCCAACCCGTGAACGTGGCTATCTTGCTCTCTTCCTGCCGTTCTTGGCTCAAATGCCGCTTCCATGGCCTGTCAAAACCCGATGACAGATAGGAAGACCCCTTGCTGCAAATCAACTGTTTCGCGTTTGCCACTCGGACTAATATTAGTCTGGGAGGCTGTTCCAATCCGACCATTCGTTAACGCCACATTTATCGAATCTTTGGAGTCTGTAAATCAATTGATCGCTTCTATAATTGCAACATTCTTCGGTTGGAAGAGCGTACACAATTGGTTGCGAACATGTGGATAAAAGATGTCTCGTTAATCACTCAACTGATGGTTACACCAGCCCATCTGTAAATTATAAGGGTTCTGAATCTTAGCAAGTTGGGATGTTCGTTGAAGTTCGGTTAAATATGTTAGAGGAATTTTAGCTGAGACTTTGAAGCGATTACGTGTATCTCTTGAATGGGCATTGACCGACAGTATGTTTTTTCTTAGGACATCACCGACAGATTCCAGCAGGAAGAAGAGGCCCGTAACGCCTTGTTCCAAGCTAAGAAGAAGCTGGAACAGGAAGTTGCTGGCATGAAGAAGGACATTGAGGACCTCGAGTTGTCCATACAGAAAGTCGAACAGGATAAAGCAACCAAGGACCACCAGATCCGCAACTTGAACGAAGAGATCGCGCACCAGGATGAGCTTATCAACAAACTCAACAAAGAAAAGAAGGCCCAGGGTGAGGTCAACCAGAAGACTGGGGAAGAACTCCAGGCAGCTGAAGACAAAGTTAACCACCTCACAAAGGTTAAGGTCAAGCTTGAACAGACCCTTGATGAACTGGAAGATACCTTGGAACGCGAGAAAAAACTCCGGTTTGTGTTTTGAATGATGTGTAATTGTTTTTAAGTATGATTTGAAATGTGATTTATTGAATCGTTGATTTTTCATTTGTGATACAGCGCTGACGTTGAAAAGGCCAAGAGGAAGGTAGAAGGTGACCTTAAACTTACCCAAGAAGCTGTCGCTGATCTCGAAAGAAACAAGAAGGAATTGGAACAGACCATTCAGCGCAAAGACAAGGAATTGTCGTCGCTCACAGCCAAGCTTGAGGACGAACAGTCTTTGGTCGGCAAATTGCAAAAACAAATCAAAGAACTGCAGGCCAGAATCGAGGAACTCGAGGAAGAGGTTGAAGCCGAGAGACAAGCTCGCGGCAAGGCTGAGAAACAACGTAGCGACCTGTCGCGAGAGCTCGAGGAACTTGGCGAGCGTCTTGAAGAAGCTGGTGGTGCCACATCTGCACAGATTGAACTCAACAAGAAACGCGAAGCCGAACTCACGAAACTTCGCAGGGATCTCGAGGAAGCCAACATCCAACACGAATCGGCCCTTGCCATCCTTAGGAAGAAACACAATGACGCTGTTGCTGAGATGGGAGAACAAATTGATCAGCTCAATAAAATCAAGGCTAGGTAAGTCTATGATTTTCTTCATAATAAATTTATTATTTCAATAGAATTATTATTATTTATTTTTAATTGCTCTAAATTCATTGATGAGAAGGCGTTAAATTATTAAGAAAAAGAATTATTTGCACAAAAGTTTTGGTAATTCAATAAAAAATGAATAATTTTTAATAGAGCTGAAAAAGGCCGTAACGATATTCACGTTGAATTGAACAACGTACGTGGATGCGTGGACAGTGTAGCTCGCGAGAAGGTAGAGAATAATTTCGAATGGCAAATGAGTTTGATCAATGTATATTTCTTGTGAAATCAGTTGCACGGTTATTTAGGATCTGATCTTGTATCCCAGACTTCGTCTATCATATTTGTGTCCGATTAATGAAAAACTGTTGAATTTATACCCTCCCTCGAATGTGTTTCGTAACAATTCAAAGTTATCTCCACCAAGTGGTTAACATAATTTTCTTCTTGTCATGTTAATTTTTGATTGATGGTATCCAGGATTGAAAAGGAGAAGGTTCAATACTTCAGTGAGTTGAACGATCTTCGTGCCACAGTTGACCACCTTAGCAATGAGAAGGTAGAGTATTGTGAAGCCCATTATCTTTCAGCAAACTAACGCTACTAATCAAGTGTTGCTCAGAGGACAAGGATCAAGGAAAATTCGACAACATCAACATAAAAAAATATGATGTTCCACAAAATCCAATCAAGTTTCAACTTAATTGCTTGCTTTTGATTATTTTTTTGGTTTTAAACTTTTTTTTCATTATTAGTTGACCCACAATTTCTAATAACAATTTTTGTTGAAATAATGCAGGCTGCTCAAGAGAAGATTGCCAAACAATTGCAACATCAATTGAACGAAGCTCAAGCCAAGATTGAGGAACTCAACCGCACCGTCAACGACTTCGACGCCGCCAAGAAGAAGCTGTCTATTGAGAATAGCGACCTCTTGCGCCAGTTGGAGGAAGCCGAGTCTCAGGTCAACCAGCTGTCGAAGATCAAGATCTCTCTGACGACCCAGCTGGAAGACACCAAGAGGTTGGCCGACGAGGAAAGCCGCGAGCGTGCCACCCTTCTGGGCAAATTCCGCAACTTGGAGCATGACCTGGACAACATTCGCGAGCAAGCAGAAGAAGAGGCTGAAGGCAAGGCTGACTTGCAGAGACAGCTCAGCAAGGCGAACGCTGAGGCTCAGCTCTGGCGCACCAAGTACGAGTCCGAGGGTGTGGCTCGTGCCGAGGAATTGGAGGAAGCGAAACGCAAACTCCAAGCTCGTCTGGCTGAAGCCGAGGAGACCATCGAATCCCTCAATCAAAAAGTCATCGCTCTGGAGAAGACCAAACAGCGTTTGGCTACGGAAGTCGAGGACTTGCAACTCGAGGTCGACCGTGCCACGGCAATCGCCAACGCGGCTGAGAAGAAACAGAAGGCGTTCGACAAGATCATCGGAGAATGGAAACTCAAGGTCGACGACCTTGCCGCCGAGCTCGACGCCAGCCAGAAGGAGTGCCGCAACTACAGCACAGAACTCTTCAGACTCAAGGGTAATTTCTGATTTAATTCATTAATTTGAATCAATTTGTTCATTGAATGGTATCTAAACGATCGATTGAATTTTCAGGAGCATACGAAGAGAGCCAAGAACAGTTGGAAGCGGTACGTCGCGAGAACAAGAACTTGGCCGACGAGGTGAAAGACTTGTTGGACCAGATCGGCGAGGGTGGTCGCAACATCCACGAAATCGAGAAGGCCAGAAAACGATTGGAGGCCGAGAAGGACGAACTCCAAGCCGCCTTGGAAGAAGCCGAGGCAGCTCTTGAACAGGAGGAGAACAAAGTCTTGCGAAGCCAGCTGGAACTTAGCCAGGTCAGACAGGAGATTGACCGTCGCATCCAGGAGAAGGAAGAGGAATTCGAGAACACCAGAAAGAACCACCAACGTGCCCTCGACTCCATCCAAGCTTCCCTCGAAGCCGAGGCTAAGGGTAAGGCTGAGGCGTTACGCCTGAAAAAGAAACTCGAGGCCGACATCAACGAGCTTGAGATCGCTCTGGATCATGCCAACAAGGCCAATGCGGAAGCACAGAAGAACATCAAGAGATACCAACAGCAATTGAAGGATGTGCAAACGGCGTTAGAGGAGGAGCAACGCGCTCGTGACGAGGCCCGTGAACTCTTGGGTATCTCCGAACGTCGTGCTAACGCCCTCCAGAACGAACTCGAAGAGAGCAGACAACTCCTCGAACAAGCTGACCGTGGCCGTCGCCAGGCTGAACAAGAATTGGCTGACGCTCATGAACAACTCAACGAAATTGGCGCCCAGAACGCTTCCATTTCTGCGGCCAAGAGGAAATTAGAGGCCGAACTCCAGACCCTCCACGTGAGTATTGTTTTTAGCTTTTGTACTTATTAGACATTGAAGGAAAGAGGTTGTTTTTATTGAATTGCTTTTAATTTTTCAGTCCGATCTTGACGAATTGTTGAACGAAGCCAAAAATTCTGAGGAGAAGGCCAAAAAGGCGATGGTTGACGCTGCCAGATTGGCGGACGAACTTAGAGCCGAACAAGACCACGCTCAGACACAAGAGAAATTGCGCAAGGCGCTCGAAAGCCAAATCAAAGACCTCCAAGTTCGTCTTGATGAGGCTGAAGCCAACGCGCTCAAGGGAGGCAAGAAAGCCATTCAGAAACTTGAACAGCGTGTACGTGAGTTGGAGAACGAACTCGACGGTGAACAGAGAAGACACGCTGATGCACAGAAGAACCTCCGCAAATCTGAACGTCGCATCAAGGAGCTTAGTTTCCAGGTAAGTTTGTCAATTATTTGAAAATAAAGAAAGTACATTTTTTTCTGTGAATTATAATTCTGATCTTTGTTCTTTGTATTTATCCCCTCAGGCTGATGAAGACCGCAAAAACCAAGAACGTATCCAGGACTTGGTTGACAAACTGCAACAGAAAATCAAGACGTACAAAAGGCAGATTGAAGAAGCGGAAGAAATTGCCGCCCTCAATCTCGCCAAGTTCCGCAAAGCCCAACAGGAACTTGAAGAAGCTGAGGAAAGAGCGGACCTCGCTGAACAGGCGATCGCCAAATTCCGTACCAAGGGACGTGGAGGAAGCGCCGCTCGCGGTCTCAGTCCAGCGGTAAATAATTTTTAACAAATATTTGTTGATATATTAATAAAAATGTTGCAAGTTTTATTTTAGTACAGCATTTAGAAAGTATGGACTTTTAGCAATTCAGGTGTCTTGTTTTTCAAATTTTTTATACTTTCAAACGTGATTAAATATTGCTGTATCCAAACGATCGAAGCAAAGTAATTAAATATCGGGACTTATAAACTTAATTGTTATATGCCCAATGTAGCCGCAGAAGGCTCGCAAGGCGCCCTCCGCAATGGAATAAACCGCCGCGATGGTTCATGTAAGTGCGTGTATAAATGTAGTATCAAAGAGCGTGCATTTGATTTTGGATCCACCTTTCAAAAGAAAAAAAAAACACGCACATACAGCACTGGCCGCAACTATGCGGCTTATCGTTGACCACACAATGCATCATATATGTTTATCCTCCCATTGTCATAATCATATAAACTCGTCAAATTTCATCGGTATAGGATAAGTAGTTGTATTTAACTAAATGAATGTCTGTTAAAAGGAGGTAATGCAACCCTCTTGGTAATGCATCAAAATCCACCTCTTTCTTCGCTGTTTCTTCACCTATTATTATTTTTTATAAAAAAACATAAGACTGAGGGTTAATTATAATAAAATTTGGAGAGAGGCGAAAAGAAATGTAAAACAATTAAATCTGAAGTATAGAAAACAAAAAAAAATCCACTTATAGTGCACTAAAATTATTTTAATCATTGCTTCTATGATTTTAGATGTTAGATGACTAAAATCCCATACCAAATCGACATCTAAATATTGAAATTAGAATATCGATATAGATTCATTGTTCAAAACATCGTGATTAATAAAAACCATTTGATTGGATATGTGAAAGTCATTAATGATCATTTTGAATTATTGAATGTAAAAAAACTGCATCAATTTTTTTTTTATTTTTTTTTTTATTTTTTAGTAGGGATGACTTAGAATGTAATTAATTTGACATAAAATACTAAATTGTTGTTGATTTTTTAGCCGCACCGACCTGCGTTCAACAAGCCCCTGTTCGATGGTTCCGCATTCCCACCACGCTTCGACCTACAGCCCGACGGCGAGCTGTAAGCCAGCGCGTCTACGACCCAGTAAATTCGTCATCGCTAATCGACAAACACCAAAATCATCGCATCTGCAACATTGTCATCATCAAAAGCACGTACTCATAATAAGACACCTCGAACAGGCAATACGAGACACAATGAAGAAAACAAGCATTACCAATCAAGAGAGAGCAATCACGACGTTTCGCAAAGCCGACGAGGACAAATCACACTGCAACATTTATTCAAATATTTGTATTAATAATGAAAGTTATTGTTATAATATTAATCATCATATCGTCGACGTGCTGGTGGCAGATAAGCAGAGAGGAACTGAGAGAATGAGATAGAGAGCAGAAAGTAGATAGCATGATATTTATGTAGAGAGAGAGAGAGCGAGAGATAATTTTTTGCGAGGCGAGCCTTGGAGAACAAACAACGTCGTGTAACAACAAATTATCGTTATTCATTGTGTCGTCATATGCTATCCTATCCTATAAAATAATTTAATTTATAAAGAGAAGCGAAATATGTATTTATTAAAATAAATAAGCAATAAATAAAATTTGCTGACGCCTTTTTGTTTATTACCCATTATCAGTAGACAGCACAGTGCCTCTGGCCAAGTATACAAAGAACAAGAAGTCCTATAAATTTTATGATTCTTTTTATTCTAATTCTCATCATCCGACAAGACGTCTGAACTTCCGGAACATCCGGGTACAGTATCTTGAATAATAGTTCTGGCATTAGTTCTTTGGTCAAGAACTGACCAAAGAACAGTGATGGAAAACTTTGTTGCATTCGTTTGCAATTGTTTATTATATAAATATTTCTGTCGATTGACTTAAAAATAACTTTAACATGCAATATCATACAATTCAAGTAAATTTTATGTTGAATTCTTCCTCGAATGAAATACTTATTTCATGTTATCATAAATCCATTTGCGCAAAAAGTAGACATTTGTACACGTTTGTAGATTCTGAAAACTTGATGTGTGAATGCAAACCAGCTCTTTTTGTGAATTGACAATTGGACTTCCACTGTCACCCTAAACAAATTACAACAAAATATTTAACAATGACTAAAAGTTCAAGACTAGGATGTTATTTGTATTGTGCATCCAAAATTCAAAAAGCAAATACTTACGCCCGTAGTTTTACTTCCGCCATTATCCCAATGACAGGTAACTGCAGGATGTGGACTCATAAAAACCAGTGGCATTAACCAATGACAATCAGCTACGCGAGTTTGGTAAGATTTCAGATAAGGGCTCACTTCGTTGGATTCTTCATTTAACTTGCCAATACCAGTAACAGTCATAACATCATGAAGCCTAATATTTTTCTTGGGCATTGCAACCGGCATGACTTTTCTTGACTGTGAGATTGGTGTCGCTAACTAAAATTTGATTTTTTGCAAATTAAAATTTTTCTTAGTTTTAATTAAAAATGTATTTTAATTCGAACTCACCCTTAGAATTGCAATATCGTAGTCATAAGGTGGTTTTTCGTTATACTGGGGATGGATTTTGATAGACGCGACAGCAATTTCTATACTTCCATCATAATTTTCATGTCCTTCATAAAGGCTTGTTGTAGATGTTCCAACAACGACGGATGAACTTTGTTTTTCATCCACGACTTTCTTCACACAGTGAGCTGCAGTCAGAACGTGATAATTCGAAACAATAGCTCCGCCGCAGATATATTTTCCGTTCACTTTGTAAAAAATTTGGTACGGCGCTGTTTCGATAGGTATCGGGCTACCATTGATTATGAAAGATTTCCTGTCGGGATTGTTTTGTCTAACCTTATAACATGTTACTGTGCCTGCAAAAATAATCAAAGGTTTTATTATTAACAACACATCAAAGCAAAAATATTAAGAAGATTTTTTTCTTAGGAAAATTGTTATAATGTAATACCGATTATCAAGATGAGGCAGAGAAGAACGAAAGGTGATGTTGCCATATTGAAAGTTTTTTGGAATAAATGTTGAAAAAAAGGTTTCATTTCAATTTATACAAAACATCGATATTCTAATTTCTGCCAAAAAGTGATTAAGTTCCATTAAGATAAATTATAAAATTAAATTTTTAATTGTAAAAATAGAAAAGTCTTTAAGTCGTAAAACGAGCACACTTTTGAATAGCTATTAGTTAACATAG